>PVIH01010445.1:0-40270 GCA_004025045.1 Sigmodon hispidus | reverse complement strand
AAGGAGAAGCAGAGAGAAGAACAAAGAGAGAACAATTGTAAAGGTCCCGAATAAAACTGCTGAAAGAAGATCCTGGATGTTGTGCTTTCCTTGCTGGCAAGGGTGCGCGCGACATTGCAGGTTTCCATTTTTATTAGACTTCTAAACAAAGGAAGCTTCTATGTCCACCTAACCCCAAAAGAATGTGACAGCTGCATGCTGTGGCCTCAGCATTCTGACAACATTCTGGGTCCTTTCCACATCGAAGATAGCCAGGGTCAATAGAAGGCAATTCCTGGAGTGGTCCCAGAATGACTCACTGAATAATTCGGGAGTTTTCTGTATTTTGGCTATGCAGGTAGATGGGGGTCAGCCCATGTAGTCAGTCAAGTTGAATCAAGTCAGCCTTTTTGAGTCTGGAATGTAGGAAGCAGTCCTCTGCCTTCTGTTCTACCCTGCATTAGAAACAACTGGAAAAACAAAAACAAAAACAAACCCAGGATTCACAGGTGTAGGAAAGATAGCCCAGTTGGTAAAATGCTTACTGTGTGTGCATGACTATGGATCTCCAGGACCCATGTGATATCTGTGCATGGTGACATGTGCCTGGGATCCCAGGGAGATTTCCATGGTAACACAGGTGGATCCTAAGATCTCCTCAGCTAGCCAAACAGGATAGCTGAATGGCGAGCATTAGGTTCAGTGAGAGATCTTGGCTTAAGATATATGGTGGGAAATAACTGAGGAGGAGAGTGAACACCAGCTAGTGGTTCTCACACACATGCACATATATGTGCATATACATATGAACCCATATATACACACATACCACATCAATTTATAAATTCTTAAAATAAGTGCCATCCATGAAAACTCTTCTCAATATAATTGCCTTCTTGCTCTGGAGGCACAGTCCTTCTGAACTCTATCCTCATGTCTCATGTCTTGTGTTTTTTCATGTAGACAGAGATGAGAGGGGAACGTGAGGCTCTTTCTGTCTGGGAGAGCCCTCACTTATTTTTGCTTTACATTGGTCACCTGATAGGTTGAAGAAAGCTTTCTAGACTCTACAAGCTCTTACTAGAAAGAGTATTACAGAGGGGGCCCCCAAACCCAGACTCATACATTTGATTGAAGATGGAGATTGTTTCCTTGAAGTCTTAACTTTTGCCCACAGTCGAGGGATATTCTGGGCTGCAGCAATGCATTTCTAGAGAGTGTCATCCTATATCACATTAGTCATCATGGCAGGCTGGACCCGAGGGAGGTTTCTGTAAGAATAGTCTGCTTGTCCTCAAGGCTCTATTCTTGGTTGGGTTCCCCAGCATATCTTCTCCTCTTATCTCTAAAGAGTGATCAAGTGTCTCCCCATGACTTCATCCAGGCACTTCCTCTGGAATCCTGACTTTGTCTGACACTTCTCCAGTCTTTGTCTTCATACCAAGCTTGAATGAGCATTTCAGTCTGTGTTGGGGTTTCTACCAAAGATGCTTACATACCCTCCTTTATCATCACAACAGTCATACACAGAGATTGCTAACCTAACCCTAACCCTCTGTAGAATGAGGAAGCTGCGGCGATGATACCAGGTGGAAATATTGCTCAAGCACACACAATTAAAATGTCCTGCCTCTCTTCCATCCCAAGGTAAGCCTTTTAGCTTGCTCATTAGATGCTTAGATTATTAGAATAGATGCTCATTAAACTGCTTACTTCATTCATTTTTTTTTCTTTTCCAAGGTCAAACAAGTGATCTACTGTGGAAGAGGAGAGGGTCCAGCGGAGGCTGTGCTTGCCATTTGGATAACCACAACCACACCCTGGGGCACCAGTCCATCATTCTTTCTTCTCTGTTCATTTAGCCCAGTGTGTACTGAGCATCCCATGGAGACATGTAACTGGTGTTATGAGAGTGCTGTGTATTGAGTAAACAAAGTACAGGGAGCCACAAACACCTAAGGGAGCTAAGAAAGGTTTTTTTTTTTTTTTTTTTTTTTTTTTTTTTTTTTTTTTTTTTTTTTTTTTTTTTTTCCTGAGAAAACAAAAATAATCAGACTATACTTAAAGGAGGCCAGACATCCTCCAGGTACACAGGGCTGAGGGCTTACACATAAGAGTGATGTGTGCAAAGGTATGGCTGGCAGGAAGGGGCCTGGTGTTTCCAGAAAAAAGCAATCTGATATTGCTACAGGGTAGGGGATACAAAGAATGAATAGTTTCATATCTGGGTAGCTGTCTTTCTACCTCTGAGGTTGTGGAAGCGTGTGATTAGTATCTCCATAGACAGGGTCAGGGCCGGAGATTATAGAGAGCAGGAAAAAGACTATAGTAAATGTACTGGGAGAGAATGTTTTTCCTACAGGTAAAGCAGAGAAAGGAAAGGAGTTGACAACAGAATTCATTGGAAGTCATGGGTTCTCAGGGACCCTTGCCATTTAGAAAAGTAAAGAAGTAGAAAGTGTATCGGTTTGAATAGGCCAATGGTAAGAGGGCTCCTACTTTGGATGGATGGATGGACCAGAGGGATCTGCTGGATTCACTCATGTCCTTCACTGGAATTATGATAAGTGGAGTAGCCTACGCACACACTTCTCAGTGTGGCAAGGCTCTGCCAGTGTCCAAGACATGTCAGTCTGTGAATATTGGCCTTAAACTTGTTCTTGATCTTGGGATCTGGTCATAATCTTGGTTCATGCTGGTTTAGTAGATCATGCATCCCTTCTTCTGAGGTTATCAAAACTAGCATAATGCAGGAGGATTACTTAGTCTTGAATTTCAGATAAGCAAATTACAACAAACATTAAAAAGTTATTTGTTTAACCAAAATTCAATCTTAATAATCCTATTGTCTTAAAAAAAAATCTGGAGATGCAGAGCAAGGGGAACACTCCTCCATTATTGGTGGGAGTGTAAACTGGTTCAGCCACTCTGTAATGCAGTATGGTGGTTCCTCAGAAAACTGGGAATCACTCTCCCCAAGGATCCAGCAAACCACTACTGGGCATATACCCTAAAGATGCACACCCCAAAAGCATTAGCTCAAGTATGCTCATAGCAGCATTATTCATAATAGCAAGAACCTGGAAACAACCTAAATTCCCCTCAACTGAGGAATGGATTAACAAGCTGGGGTACATCTACTCAATGGAGTACTACTCAGCAGTAAGAAAAAACAATATTTTAAAATTCACAGGCAAATGGATGGATTTGGAGAATATCCTCCTGAGTGAGGTATACAATCCCAGAAAGAGAAGCAGGGGATGTACTCACTCAGTAGTCGACTTGAAAAAAAAATTCTTATCTCATTGAAAGATAATGGGTGAATAAAGTGATTTAACACACACACACACACACACACACACACACACACACACACACACAATCTGGAAATGTTATTCTATTATTCATTTAACTGCTCCCCCACCCCCCGCCAAGACTTCTGAGTTAAAAATTAAAAGTTTCTGCCTCTTTTGATGACATTTTGTTTAGCACTAACCTGAAAATATTTACCTTGGGGTGAGCTAGAATATCACTGAAAAACCAAATTCCCTAACCATCTTTAGAGCAGAACCACTCTGGAATTCCTTGGAAAGTCCATGAGTTACTTCTAATTTTACTATATACAGTTTTGTCACATCTTGTTAGAATGTATAAGCTAGGTTAATAGAAAGGTTAGTACATGCACAAAGTTTATCTAAAGAAACTGACATCTCATTAAATTGTGTGTTCATGTATGTCTCACAAGATAATGTTCTCTAAATGTTCACAATGATGATCACTGGTTAATATTTGATGCAATTGTGTCTTATTAATATTTTATAGTCTTTTTAAGTGTTAATATGATAATGCAATATTTCATCACAAATAATGAACATTTCTTTTTAAAAATTTTTTAAAAAGACATTTTTATTATCAGTTTTTTATGTTCTAAGAAGAGCATCTTTGATATCAAACATCATTCACATCTTTGAAAGTTTTACTAAGTTTGGTAATATAACTGAATGACCTAAAAAAAGAGCCCCCAGCAATTACACATTGCTTCTCTGTTCTCCTTTCTCATCAGTAAACAAGAGTTTGTAGTTTGGGGCCCAGAAATTAGGGTGTTTGGAAAGTCTCCCAAGTGGTTCTGATGGAATCAAAGTGGTATCTGCCCTTGGACTGCCCTTCAGGAAGTAGAGACTCAGAAACAGCTTCTGTGTGAAGAAAGCCTCCTCCTTCTGCCCACAGGGGTGTGACAGCTCTAATAAGGATGAATAGCCACCTGCCCAAAGCTACCTGCTGCCAAGTAAATGCCTAAGTGCTGCTGGAACCTGCCTTTGAGTGGTTCTGCTTACTTGGACCAGAGGTCTTGAGAGAGAGAGAGAGAGAGAGAGAGAGAGAGAGAGAGAGAGAGAGAGAGAGAGAGAGAGAGACAGAGAGAGACAGAGAGAGACAGAGAGAGAATCAAAGACAGAGACACACAGAAAGAGAGACAGAGAATGCATGTGTGTTGTGTATGTTCATGTATGTGTACACATGTGTATGTAGATCTACGTGTCTGTGTGCATACATGCAGAAGGTGGAGATGGCATCGGGAGTCTTCCTCAATCACCCTTTACCCTTTTTGAAGCAGGGTTTCTCTCCGAACCTGGAACTCACAGATTTGACTCCACTGGCTTGCTAGCCAGCCAGCTCCAGGGAACCCTCCTGTCTCCACCTCCAGATTATAGATGTACACAGATGTATTTGGCTTTTAATATGGATGCTGGGGATCCAAACTTAGGTCCCCCATTTGTACTGTGAGCACTTTAGCAACTGTGCTGTCTCCCGAGCCCCAGAGTCTTTTACAGTCCATGTTTGGAGTTTGAAATGGGAGAATCTCAAGCTTTCCACAGATCTTTGGAGAATAGTTGTGTACTGTCCTTGGGCCCAGCATGAAAATGGGAATCTTTCTGTTCCAGCCAATGTAGAATCAAGATAGGAGTGAGATAGCCTGCTGGTGTCATCCCAGGACAGGGGAGGTTAAGCATTGGAGCACCTGCAGGGATGCTGTTTATTTATAAGGATGCTTGTTTCAGTATTAATACACACATTCTCACTGTAGCATTTACTAGGTTGAAAGAGGAACAGAGATAGTTAAGCAGTCTTAACACAATGTGCATTCATTTAACACTTTCCATTTGTGCCATAGATTTCCAAATTAACTTTTATCTTTGAGTCCTGATTACTCATGGAAATTAGAGTCTATTCACTAAGGCTAAAGTGATTCATTCTTCTGGCCTTTTGCATAGGGGAAAGGGCACTGCCCCACAACCCTTTGCTTCCCCACAATAGTTGTTCTTTATCTTCCTGGGGGAAAAAAAATGGTTATAGGAAGAGATGTTTCTGTGACCTAAAGTACCTGGAGATAAACATTCTTATCACTGAGTTGCTTTATCTGATCTCCAACACAGTTTTTCAATTACAAACCCCTGGGTTTATCTGACAGATTTAATTTGAGTAAAAAACAAAACAAAGCTTTTAATTTGTTTTTGGAGTTTCAAGGAATTTGCCAGTTATCTTAGAGCTAAATAGAATAATCAGCATGGAACTCATATATCATCCATCCATCCATCCATCCATCCATCCATCCATCTATTCATCCAGTAACTTTATGCTGAACTAAATGACAAATAAAGAATGGTACTCTCCTTAAGATTTTTTTCAGTCTAGAGGGGAAGATCCAGCCCCTCAAATTGTGTATTTTAAATGCTAACATGAGGATAATCATGTAGGAATAATTGATACTGTGTAGGGAAATGTCTTCTCAGGTAAGAGAGGTTGCTGTGTAAGCTTAAGGACCTGAATTTGAATCTCCAGCATCCATGTACAAAGGCTGGCATGACTCCATGTATCTGTACTGAGGTGCTGGTGGCAGAAGACAGAAGGATAACTCAGGTTTGCTGGCTGCTGGCCTGGGGGTGGGGTAGCCCGTGAGACCCAGGTTTAATGACAAAATCTTGTGTCCTAGTTAGGTTTCTGCTCTTATGATAAACACCATGACCAAAAGCAAGTTGTGGAGGAAAGGGTTTGTTTTGCTTCTAACTCCCAATCACAGTCCATCACTGAAAGAAGTCAGGGTAGAAACTCAAGGCAAGAACCCAGAGGCAAGAACTGAAGGAGAGATTATGAAGGAAGGCTGCAGCCCCTGCAAAAAGGCCCTGAGAGAGCAGGAGGCCATGGGAGATCATTGCATAAATCTGTGAAAGTGATGTGTGGCTTGCACTGGAGACCCTAAGATATTTACATGCCAGAGCCAGGAGATACATGCCAATGAAGCTGCCTATGAGAAGCAGAACCAGTCAGAGAGTGGACTGTGTTGTCAGCCAAGCTGGAAGAGCAGAGTCCTTTGGCATCAGACATAGAGCTACAGCATTTAGAGTTTTCCCTGATTGGTTCTTGGTTTTTATCTTTCTTTGATCCAGTATTTCCTCACTATGCCTGATTCCTCCCTTTTGGAATAGTATTATATATTCTGTGCTATTGTATGTTGGATATATGTAATTTGCTTTTTGGTTTTATAGGGGTTTATAACTTAGAGATTGTCTTAAGTCTCAGAAAAACTCTTGTACTTTGTACATCAAAGCACTGTTGAGACTGTAAAACACTATGGAAACTTTTGAAGTTGGACTAAGTGCATTTTGCATTATGATATGGCCATGATCCGATGAGCCTATAAATGGTCAGAGAGTAGAACATGGTGGTTTAAATGAGAATAGCCTCCATACATTGATGTGTTTGCATACTTGGTCCCCAATTGGTGGAACTGTTTGGAAAGGACTAGGAGGTGTGGCCTTTTTAAAGTAGGTGTGTCACTGTTGATGGGTTTCAAGTTTCAAAACTTGTGCCATTGCCAGTGTGTACTTGGCTTCCTGCTTGTGCCTGCTTGCCTACTGAAATGCCCTCTTTCATGATGGTGATGGACTTCTATCCCTCTAGAGCTCCAAATAAACCCCCTATTCTATAAGTTTCCTTGGTTATGATGTTGTATCTCAATGATAGAAAAGTAATTAATAAGTGAGCAAGCCAGGAAGAAGCTTTTCTTCATGGCTGCTGCTTCAAGCATCCATCCACGATGAACCTGTAAGATAAAATAACCTTTCCTCTCAGAGTTGATTTTGAGCAGAATGTTTTATCACAGCAACAGAGACTCAATTTCAGCCATCTGGACTTGCCTTTTTCCCTTTGATCAGAGCATGTGGCTCTGCCATGTCTCCAGAAGGGAAGATAAAGGACCTGGTGTGTAACACACTGCCCCTCCTTAGCAGGATGGTACTGGTGTCTTGAGGGAAAAAAAGAGGCAACTAATCCCTAGACATCTAAATAATACAGGATGTGTGTGAATGCTTTTAAAAGAGAAGCTGAAGTAGTGCTAGAAACCCCAAAATGCCATGGCAAGTACTTTCTGTGAAGAGTGAGTGTGAAGAATGTTAAGTGGAAAATGGAGGAGAATGTGAGGGCAGGAATCAGATTACTTAATCACCACAACATGAGGTCTGCAGCGTGTGCAACCTACTGTGTATTTACTAGCTTTTGCAAATTAGATTGGAGTTTGATCTATAGGCTGGGCATGGACAATTATGCATTACCTGGACACTTCAGAGGAGAGGTGCTCAGCCAGAGAATGGAGAGGCAACCGGTATGTTGAGAATGCAAATAATGAGGAGACAAGTGTGCTCCAGTGACTAGAGAGGACAGCATGACCATGACTGAAACCACACATGAACTAATGAGATCATTTCCTTATGGCACATACTGTTTCTCCCAGTGAGATGCTGAGCTATAAAATGTGATTCTGATTTCTGCTGCACCTGATTAATGCCAAGCCTCAGGGGGATTTAAATTATAAACAGTGCCTCATATTTTGAAGCAATTACCAAGTCATTTTACACCGCTCTGGGTTTGTAGTTGGTGGCAAGGTGATTGTCCGGCAAAGCTAAGTACTCTCTATAATCTTTAGCTTGTGTTGGACTCATCAAAAGGAATAGTGGCATATGACTGCCAATATTGTCTCTTCATAAAGACACCACCACAGGAATGGTCTTCAATATGTTGGGCTACTTTATGGGTCTAAAATTTGAAAGCTCACTTCTAAGTTTGGTGACTAGGAAAAGTCACTAAGCTTGGGGCTCTGTCCCTTTGGTTTGTGTCTTCACAGTGCCTTGTTGTAGGTTATCTGGGAAGAGTCACTTTCATCTCAGTAATAACCTTTTTTAGTAATTTTATCTGAGAGGCTGTGGATAGGTCAAATATGGAAGTTAATATGGATATGTTTTTACATACTGAAGTGCTGTGCCAAAGTTTGTTATCTGTGTAAATAGTATTTGAAGAGCAATATTTTATGCTTTTTCAGAAGTATTGCTGGAAGGTATGAAAATGTTTAAATAAACGGAGTGTTTTCATGTCAACAAAACATCGTATTAACAGTAAAAACTGAATTAAACACCTGGGGAAAATGTGCCTAGCAAGTCACAGTGAGTAAAACTGAATATATATCTGTATTAGAAAATCATGATCATCTACTATATTAATTAACATGAATTTGCAATTAGCAAACTATCTGCGGTTAAAATCAATTATCATTAGTGAAGAATAATGGCTTTTCTGGGCATGATGGGAGGCCCACCAGAGTGGGATCTCTGTGTGGTCAAGGCCAGCCTAGTACATAGTGAATTCCAGGCCAGCTAGAGCTGTATAGTGAGACCCTATGTCAAAAGAAAAAGAAAGAGGAAGAGAAGGAAAAAAACGATAATGGCTAGAAGTTTTGAGAGTGTAATTGTTACTTTTGGCTGTAACTTGATTAGATCTGAGATCAACTAAAGCACACACCCCTAGGCTGACTTGTGATTCCTCTCCTCTGGAGTGGGCGACATCTTCCTGTAGTGGCCCAGATATAAAGAGGGAGAAGAGGGCTCTTTTGCTTGGCTGCCTTTCCTCCTTGATGTTGAATGCATCCACCCTGTCACTGCTCCTGCTATTGTCCTGCTTTTCCTAAGTCGGAACCCACCTTCTTCTGCCTTCCCCTATGTATGGAAGATCTGAGGTTCTCTAGGAATCCTCCAGGCTGTTATGGCCAGAATGGGACTGCTGAGGAATCCAGCTTCACAGATTGAGGAACCGGGTTTTCTGCTTCTCCGGAGTGTTGAAGGTCACTGCAGGACTATCCCATCCCTATCATGTGAGACAACCTAATGAATTCTTCCTGCAATCTATGCCCATTTTCGTTAGTACTGTTACTCTAGGGAACCTTAACACAGACAGCATCCTTAAAATAGTATTTGCCGTATAAATGCCACCCATGTATGTATATATATATTAAAACATAGCCCCTGGCCATTTCTATGTTATTTGTTGACACCACAAGCAACTGAGTCTTAATGATTACGAAGTGCATGTAGATGCATTTCAGAGTACAACTGTAAAAATAGCTTTTATTTTTGAGTTCCCAAATTTTTACTTGGTCATATTATAAAATTATGCAAATCATCTGAACTAGTGTTCACCAACTGATCTTGATTTTTTTCATTTGGATTTTTGATTTATAAACTATAATCAAAGGATTTTCAAATGTGGGTTGAGGAGATGGCTCAGGCTGTGCAAGACCCCATGAATTTAGATCCTCAAATGTAAGTAAAAGCCAGATTTAGCAGTGTAAGCAATTCCAGGGTACCCAACCTTGAGACTTAAGGGGACAGGAGAATTTCTAGAAGCTCATTGACCAGCCAGCCTGGGGTAGGCAGCAGTGAACAAGAGAGACACTGTCTCAGCAAGGTGAAAGCAGGGACTGATGTCTGAGTTTGTCTTCTGACACTGTAGTATGGATCACAGGTACACTGTAGTATGTATGCATGCATACATATCCCCCTTGCGCACACACACACACACACACACACACACACATTCACACGCACATACATACACCCATGAACATCTTCTCCAGATAAATATTTCAAAATATTTCAGAATGAAAAGTATTACATAAATATGGCCCACAATTCAGCTTCAATTTATAGAGTAAAATTATAGTTTTTTCAACTTGTGAAAGTTGTTTAGAATAAAACATTAAATTCCATATTTCCTGTAAAACATGAATTCACACAAAAGAAATAGTATTAAATAAGCCTTATTTTAATATATAAGCTATATATTGGATATAGCTCAATATCTTTGAATTTTAAGTCTTTTACTTGAGATAAGAGAAGATTTACATGTCTTGATCTACATGTCTTTTTCAGCTAGCTTCATGTCATCTTGACTACTTAGCTATACACCACCTGAAAATTGAATAGACTATTTTTTCTTTAAAAACCATTTTAGATATTTGAGTTCTTTTCCTTTTCCATATGAATCTTAGAACTATCTTCTGGGTGAGACTGAGAATCTAGGCTCTTTATACAGTGGTATCTGATGTGAGAGGTGGGGCTACACTGATGTCTGATGTCATAGGTGGGGGTACATTGATGTCTGATGTCACAGGTTCAGGACACACTAATGTTTGATGTCACAGGTAGGCCTACACTGATATCTAATGCCACAAATGGGGCTACACTGATGTCTGATATCATAGGTAGGGGTACACTGATGTCTGATGTCACAGGTGCAGGGCACACTAATGTTTGATGTAACAGGTAGGTCTACACTGATGTCTAATACCGCAAATGGGACTACATTGATGTCTGATGTCATAGATGGGGGTACCTGATGTCTGATGTCATAGGTGGGGTACACTGATGTTTGTTTGATATCACAGGCGAGGGCACACTGATACCTGATATCACATGTGGGGGCATATTGATGTCTGGTACAGTGGTGTCTGATATAACAGGTGGGAGTACACTGATGTATGATGTCATATGGGACACAGTGATGTCTGATGTCACAATGGGAGGCATGCTGATGTCACATGAAGGGCAGTCTGATGTCACTGTAGTGGTGGTGGAGGTGATGATGGCACACTAGTTATCATTGGCCAGAATGGTCTGGTTCCTTGCTTGGTTTTCTGCAACACCCTAGTTTGGAGGTTTGGACTCATATGGCTTGTGCCAGTGTGATTGGGGTCCGCATAGGTTTCTCAGCAGTATCAGACTGTAGTATTGTGAAAATTGTCTAAAGTTCTCTGTCTTACACATGTCCTATTGATCAAAAAACAAAACAAAGCAAAACAACAACAACAACAACAACAAAAAACCCCAGACATCTGTTGAGATTTCTTTTGCATACATCTAGTGCTTCTTGGTTCTCATTTTCTTTATCCTTAAGTCTGGGATTTATGGGGCAAGGAGGAAACCCTTCCTGCGGATACAGAGTCTCAGTCACCCGATGCTTTGCTTCCTGGGTAATAGCTAAGATTTCTATGTGGACACACAGTGAGAAAGAGACACTACAATATCATAGCACACCTCTCCTGTCTTCCCAGAAACAGAAGTTCTCCCCATAAGCTGTAATATTTGTCCTTTAAAATGCTATGGGCATTGCTTAGTGCGCACTGTAACTTGTGGAATGGAGGTGATGGGAAAAGATGTGGAACATACCAAGAGACTTTTCTGATCAGAAGCAGTTTTTCAGACTGACATGACTCTTATATGTGGCATGTGGCAGGAATGTTATATTTGCCACATTCTCTACACGTCCCCAGGTATACAGAAATTGCTGGTAGGAGTCCTGCCTTAAACTTTGCCACTAACTGTGAGTTGAAGAGGAAGGTCATCTCAGTGGAAGGCCAGCTGACCTCTAGACATGTGAGCCATGTAGCCACCATGGGGCCTTTACATTTCTCTCAGTTCCCTGGAAAAGTAGCCTAATCCAATTTCTGTCAGAAAGTTATACAGAGGTTATTCATACCCTGTTGCATGGCTGAGGCTGCCTTAAAACAGGCTGAATACCCACAGGAGTGAGCCCTTCATTCTAGCCATATCTAATTTTTGTTATAAAAACACTCAATACCATTTGGGGGACATTCTGTATTTTATCCAATAAATATTTCATGAAACGTTCCAGTAGCCTGTGACTAGAGACATATTTTTCTATTCTGGATTGCTGAAGAGCGCCAATTCTCTAGCTCAGCCTTCACCACATGGCTCAGCGCATGCATCTCTCTTGTTCGTTCCTCCCTCCAGTTGGGACAAATTGCTGTCCAGTCAGCTGTGAGCTCTGAATACAAGGCCGACTGTGAGGACAAATGTCTGTGCAGGCGCTGGAAATGCCTGTACTTAGAGATGCTTAATTAATAATCCTGACATGGTTTTCCAGGCTATTTCCCACAGATTTTGCCAATTGGAATCTTAGTAAAACCCTCAGGATAGAGTTGTTGTTTAATAGATGGAAGGATGAATGCACAGATAGGAGAAGAATGTGTCTATGTATAATTTATGAATATGTAAATGCACTGCAATGGTGGTATATTTAGACCATAGCAGAATCTTAAATGCTTTGAAATGTATACTAAGTTAGACTACATGCCTCCAATGTTCCTGAGAATTGGCCAGTTTCTGTTCCTTTGACAAGCTTGTTTATGGTTGCATTTCTCAGACTTAAGTTTTATACTGTAGACAGGAAGTGTGGAGGCTGCGATACTTTCTATGCCTTCTTTTCTTGCCCTTTGCCCTCATTTTCTGTGTCCTTCACTTCTTCCATTGATCTAACCTCCAGGGTTAATGTTTAAGAAAAGAAAAGAGGAAAAACTCAATGAGCTCAGGCCTGGCTTTTTAAATTTGACTCTTAACTGAAATCGAAGCCAGGCAATGCGGTTGTTAGATTTTGTGCTTAAGATTCAAGTCTTCAAGACCCAGCTCATACCTTTGAGCTTTGTGCTTTGAATGTGAAACTCTCCCCCCCCCAACTCTCACGCATTTGCATATGTTGTCCCCAGGTAATGGTACTATTTGGGCAGGTTGTGGAACTATTAGGAGTTGGAGCCTTGCTACAGGAAGTAGCTCTCTGAGGGTGGGTCTTGAGGCTTTATAGCCCCATCCTAACTCCTGCTTATGCCCTGCTCCCTGAGTGTACATGCGATGTGACCAGCCAGCATCCTGCTCTAGCCACCAGGCTCTCCCTGCTGGATGCTATCATGGTGGGCTGGTTTGTAAATCAGAATAAGTCCCCTCTCCTTCAAGCTGCTTGTAGCAGGCTAATACAATCATCACAACAATTCAAAAGTAATTGAGATATTTTTCCTACCTCCAAGGAATAATCTCTGTCTTTTGCCATTTTGGTAGAAGAGGACCTTCACAGACTGGAGTCATTCCTTCCGAACTCCTGGTCCTGACTGGGCTGTTTACTTCCTGCCTGGCATGTCTGCCACTGGTGTCTGGATCTTTTCTCCCCTAGGCTGTGAGTTCTTCCCTCCCAGACTGCTACCAGTCCTCCAACAGAAGCTTGGACATAGAAATTGCCCCCACATATGTGTATAATATATTTATAAATACTTAAAAAAAAACCCTTCCAAAGGATACCCATATGATGCTGTAATTGGATTGCGTTAATCTGTCCAGATTTTATCTCTCATATTGCCCTGGTAACTTTTATTTACCAAGGAAGAGAGGAAACTTACTGGGAAACTAGAGCCCAGGGTTCTGGTTTTTTTCTTTTCTCCTCCACTCCTTTTATGCTGTGAATATGGAGGCCAGAAAACAATAGGCATGAGTCAGTTCTCATCTATCACATAGAACGCAAGGATGAACAGACACCGCAAAAATGCAACAAAAGACAACAAAAAGTTAAAATATTCCTTTAAAAAAATCAAGCCACATAACTAAACAAAATAATAAACTAAATTAAGATTTAAAAATTAACAAATTATATGTCTAGGACCTAAGTCAACAAAAAATTAATATAAACATCTATGTGTCTCTCAGACTACAAATATTTCTACCAGACTACCAAACTGCCAGTCAAACCTCTAGTCCAGACCAGAAAGACTAGCTAAAAACCAATTACAACAGTATGTACTCACTCACAAGTGGATATCAACCGTAAAGTAAAATGTTGAGGACCAGCTGACTCTATTTTTCTTCCTTTACATAGCTAAACATAGCATTGCTCTCTAATCATGCCCCAGGCTGAAGGCCACTTGCTTTTTTGACATGTTCTTCTACAACCTTGTGATTTACACATCCTGAATTGTTTTATGAATTATTCTGAGAATTGGCTGACCATATAATGTTTTATGGTATAGTCTAATAACTACCTGATTATAAACCCATAACATATACCTTTTTTATGTTCATAAAATAACTGCAAAATTCCAATTTTGTAACCACTTCTTTGCTTGCTATAAACAGTTTGCTCACCTTTAGTCTGTGCTGCTTCACTCTATTGTGGGAGACTGAAAGTTTGCCTCGGTTACAAATAAATATTTGCCTTGTAACATTTTGGTGTTAGCTCCTGGTTTTCAACACCATAACAAAAGAATAACCATGCTACAATCTACAGACCCAGAAGGAGAGTCCTGAAGGTAGAGATGCATGGATCTCTATGGGAAGGAAAAGTAGAACAGATTTTGCAGGTAGACTTGGGGTGGGTTGGGATGGTAATAGGAAAGATCAAGTGTGGAGGGTGGAGAGAGAGAGAGAGAGAGAGAGAGAGAGAGAGAGAGAGAGAGAGAGAGAGAGAGAGAGTGTATTGGGGAAGATGACTGGAATTGGGGTGGAGGTACTTCAGGGATGAGGTAGAAACCTAGTGTAATGGAAACTCGCTGAAATCTATGAAGGTGTCCTTATTGAAGACTCCTAGGCATGGGGGATACAGAGTCCAAACGGGCCATCTTCTGTCACCAGGCAAGGATTCCAATGGAGGGATTGGGACACCAAATTAGCCACAAAACTTCAACCTACAATTTGTCCTGCCTGCAAGATGTGCTGGGGTATAGATGGCAAGAACTTCTGGGAGTGGCCAGCCAATGACTGGTCCAACTTAAGACCCATGCATGAGAGGGAGTCCACATCTGGTACTTCCCGGAGGGCCAACAGCCAGAAAGCTGGATAGCCCAGGGATTTAGGATAGAACCAAACATGACTTTTTAAAAAGTCAATGAAATGATTCTTAACATTGTACTGCTATACTTGTAGACCAGAGCTTAGCATAATTGTCACCAGAGAAATTTCATCCAGCAACAGATAGGAGCACATGCAGAGAACCACAGACACACACTAGGCAAAGTTCAGGGTCTCCCTTGGCCAAGAGGGAGGAAGGCTTGTAGGAAACAGAGAAGTCAAGGACACCAGGAAAACATGGACTCTAGTACGCAGGGCTCATAGATGTTCACCGACACTGAAGCAGCAATCATAGAGCCTGCCAGAGTCTGCTCCGGGTCCTTTGCACACATGCTGTGCTTGTTTAGCTTGGAGGTTTTGTGGGATTACCCACAGTGGGAGGAGGGTGTCTCTGAATCTTTTGCCTGTTCTTGGCACCCTTTTCCTCCTACTGGGTTGCTTTGTACAGCCTTCATCTGAGGGCTTGTGACTGGTCTTAGTGCATCCTAATATGCCTTATTTGGTTGACATCCCTGGGAGGCTGACTCTTTTCTGAAGGGAAACTGAGGAGAAGTGGGGGAGAGTGTAGGTGGAGGGGCGGGACAAGTGAGGCAGAAAGGCTGTGGTCAGGTAGGATTGTATGGGAGAAGAATACATAAAAAGATAAAAAGAAAAAATTATGGAATATGGCTCTTTCCCATCAAATACAATAAACCTAGTATTTAGAACAGGTAAATAAAATCTTTCTATCTCCTCTACCTTGTGAAAGTTTTATGCAAATGTTTTAATCCCTACCACCCAGTAAAGCCTTTGTTTACACAAAGGCTTGGGGCTCTACTCTGGGAATTTGAAGGTCTGGAATAGTGCCACCTTTCTCCTTGGAGCAATGAGCGACTTCTGCCTGTTCCATTTCCTGTGTGTCAGTTCTTTCCAGGCTGAATAAGATTGTGAGGTCAGACCTCAGCCAACGGGAAAAGCTACAGCCACCACCTGAGGCAGAATAAAAACCAAACGTAGTTCCTGTCCAAGTGTGTCCACTTCCCCAGCACACACTGTTGATCAAGTGTGAAGTCTGCTTTGTCCAGACGCTTCAGTTGGGATGGGGGCCCTGAATGTGTTTCTTACAATAGCAAATTCAGGCTCTTCTGGAAAGGAAGACTAAATTTTAGTCTCTAGGAAGAAAAAGGTTAATAACCCTCAAGTAGAGAGAGAAAAATCAGAGAGAGTTCAGATTAAGAAAGATGCAGAACTGATGAACAAGACTACCAGAATGAGGAAGCCCAAACAAGAGGATCCAAGACCAATCAGTGGCCTGCAAGGTAACTCAGGCCAAAGACAAAAAGACACAGGAGAAAAGACCAGATTCAGGGTGAGAAAGATGATTGTTTCAGAGGCTGAGGTTACAGCTCACTGGGAACATGCTTGCCTAGAATGCACGGAGCCTTATAATTCAACCCCAGCATTGCAAAAGCAATCAAAGGAGAATAAGCATGAAAGGAATAGCACTTGAACTGATAACAGAATGTTACTGAAGTTTTAATTAGTCTATAGTAATTATATATGCAATAACAATGAGTATCATTATAGCATTCCCGCTCATGTATATAATGTATTTTGGTCGTATGTGCTCACCATTACCCACTTCTGTCTTCTTCTCATAGCTGATCCCGTACTTCTCACTTATACCCCTGTTACTTTAATAAAAAATACAGGAACTTTCAGATTGGGCAGAGTGCTGAAGGAGGTGCTAAGAAAAAGCACTTGCCAACTCACCATTAAAAAAAAATGGTGCAGGGGCTGGAGAGATGGCTCAGAGGTTAAGAGCACTGACTGTTCTTCCAGAGGACCTGAGTTCAATTCCCAGCAAAACCACATGGTGGCTCACAACCATCGATGATGAGGTCTGGTGCCCTCTTCTGTAAAACTGTATGCATAATAAATAAATCTTTAAAAAAAAAAAATAGTGCAGTAGTCATTTACAGAAACAAAACAAAAACACCCCCCAACACACAAACACAAAACCTATGAGTTTACCACTCACAGGCAACCACTAAATGAACTTTCAAAGGATGTATTTCCTGAAAATTTAAATTGAATCCAAGGGAGTAAATTGAGACATAGACATGACTAATGAACCACATAATTAGACTATGAGGCTAAATATAGGTAAACACTGGTTGCATAAATCAATAGCAAAGATAATATTAACAACTACATTCTGACTTTAAAAAATGGTGGGAAAGCGATGGAAATATTGCCGGGCAGACAGGAGGGGATAGTTAAAACTGTTAACTGTTTGAAGGAATATAAGTACTTATAAAATAGAAGTAAGTAAATAGTTCTCCAGTAACTATAGGAAAGAAAGAAATAATTGAATGAAATAAATAATAAACACCAAGGAAAGAAAAAGGAAAGGCACCAGAAATTCCAGGATATCTGTCACAAAGCAGTAAGGCAGAACTGTAATTCCACACACATCCCAAGGCTTACCTGTAATTTACTATAGATAAGACATTGGTCTCTATTAGAAGAAATCCACTCAGTGTTTACAAGGGCTGCATCTATAGCACAAATAGTTATAAAGGCTAAAAGGGGAAAGACCACCAAAATACTTCAAGGGAACTAGCTCTATGAGATCTAGTGGTTTCTGAAGTAAAAAGTATTATCAGAATTAAGGAGAACCATAGCCTAAGGAAAAAAGGTTCACTTGATTGGAAAGAGTAATATTTATAACAGGCCTAGTAACAAAATATTCAAAAGTAAAATTTGTATACTTACAAGGAGACACTGGCAAGTTCTCCTCAATTATCCTTATCAACATTTTATGATAAGCAATTGGCAGACAAAGAAGACAAAATTTTGGTAATAATATAGAAAATTTCAACACCATAATTATCAGCTTTGCTCTGTTCCACAGATATGTAGTCACTCTCCAACACATGCCTTATACATACCAAATAGAAAACAAGTATCTTTTCTTTCATTAAAAAATGGCTCAAAGTGTTAATGAAATCAGTTCTAACAATCCATTATATAGTTACCATATCAATTAAAATCACTAATGTAAAATTTATCTTAAGGAATTCAGCAGGGCAGGTAGGTGTATAATAAAGGCAGACTAGGATTTGACAAAAATCAGTACCATCTCGTGACAAAAATTCCTCGTGAACTAAGACGAGAAAAGAATTTCATTAGGTTCATGTGTAAGGGTAAACATTATTTTTACAAGTTTAACATTACTGTGTTTAAGAGAATTATGAAACAAAAATGCCTCTAACCTACTGTAAGTCCCATTTGCCCAAGGATAGAAAACTTCCTAGTATAATGGGAGTTGTTCTTGTAACTGCTTGATGTTATTCATGTAAGATAACAAACTGCTTGTTTTCACTTCTGTAAACAAGCTTGCTTGTCCCTGATTGCACATAGGCAGGAAGTGAGCTTGATTGCATGCAAGCAGGATGTGTGTTTGATTACATATAGACAGAAAGTACATCAGTATGTCCTTGCCCTTGATTGCAGGAAGGCAGGAAGTACATAGCCCTGTGAGCTTGCCTTTATAAATCCCTGACTAATGTAATTCAGAAATACATCTTGAGAGCACCCTTGGGTGCAGTCTTGACTTCATGTGTATCTGGTGGTAGTATCTGAATAAAGCCTCTTTTTTTTTAACATTTATCCATGTTCAGACTTTTTCAACATTTATTCATGGTGCATCTCTGAAGGACTTCAGATTCATAACGTATGAAAAAATCAGCAAAAGTTTTTATTCTAAGTAAGTACTTGTGGAATGTTAGATGTAGATGTATCCTTTTACAAATTAAGGGTGAAAAAACATGTCCCACATCCACTTTAAAATTGGGCTATGAGCCTAGCCAGTGAATTAAAATGAGATAAAGAAGTAAGATATTTTCTTATTACAAAGACAGAAATATAGTTTTTCTTATTCCCTGATAATATGTTTGTCTACCTAGAAGCCAAAGGACACACACAGTAGAATTATTCCGATGAGCAAGAGAGTTTAGTAAGCTTTCTGGGCTTGATAATTTGCCCTTATTTACCAGAAAAAAATGTTGATAAAACATAGAAATATAAAGAGAAACACAGCTTACAATGACTGAAGCAAAACCACCTCCTAAAATAAAGCTAACAAGCCAAGACAAAAGAAGCTACAAGTTTGGTAGAAGCTACAACGTTTTACTGATTTGCATGTTAAACTACCTAATCACATGAAAAGATATGCAATATCTGTAAATTTGTCCATACAATAGTAGAAAGACATTGGTATACTCCAATTTAGTGAAGTTCCAGTAAAATCTCAAAAAATAGTGTGAATTGTGTCATACTTTCCTATTAAGTAACAATTAAGATAATGTAGTACTACTTTAGCTGGAGAAAAATTTGGCCAATAAGAGAGATCATAGATTCCAAATAACCCCACACATGCATGGAGCCTCTTCTAACCCAGTAAGTGGTACTAGGATGGTTGGTTAGGTATATGGGGGTAAAATCCCACCATCCATCATCCTGGGGAGTCATAATTTATACATGTGCAAACTAAAGTTCTACATGATATTGAGAAATCTAAGAGATTGTGAATGCTGTGTCCATGAGGAAGAATTTCTTGGAGAAAACAGAAAGAATTCATTCAGGAGACGGACCAGCAACTTTGAATCTATTGACATGTAAAAGTAGAGACTATCACATGTGTGCTGTCTAGTTTATTTATGCCAATTTGACACAAACTAGAATCATTTGAAAGGAGCGAGTCTTAGTTAATAAAATGCCTTCCTTATATCAGACTGTAGGCAAGCTTGTAGGACATTTTCAGTCAGTGACGGATGGGGGAGAACAGAGCCCATTGTGGACAGGGCCACCTCTATCCACAATGTTCCAGTGGTCCTCTGTTTTATCAGAGAGCAACTGAGAAAGCCATGATGAGCAAGCCAGTAAGCAGCACCCCTCAATGGCCTCTGTATCAGCTACTGCCTCCAGGTTCCTGCTCTCTTTCAGTTCCTGCCCTGACTTCCTTCAGTGATGAACTATGGATGTGGAGTATGAGCCAAATAAACTCTTTCCTCCCAACTTGCTTTTGGTCATGGTGTTTCATCACAGCCATGTCCTAACTAGGACAACATGTGAAAATCCATAGACAAGAAAACACACAGCAGGGTGTTTCACTGTCAGCTAATGTTCAGAATATAGAAATAAATGCAAGGCAAGTGAAAACACTAAGAACTGCAAAGTGCGGAATGACAGAGGCTCAAATAAAAGCTCATGAAAGTGCAATGAAGTGTACAATTAGGGGCACATCTCAAAACCCACAGCTGCTCCCCTCCTGCAAAGCAGCCATAACCCCTGTAGATTTGGCCAAAGAGACTAGCCATGCTTATGGAGGTAGAGTCCTGGTGCCCATCCTGATTAACACTCACCCTGAGGATATTTACACCATCCTTCCTCTGCTTGTCTGCTTCAGTCACTCAGCCACCCTACCTCCTTTTCCCTAGTTTATGACAGACCCATATTTCAACCTCAGGACCTTTGCCTTTACTGTTTCTCCTTCATAGTAACTCTACAGTTCTTTCTGTTTAACTTGTCTCTGGATATGGCATTGATTTTTTAACCCTCTCTGACTTACTTTAAATATCAGTATTATCATAAACATAATGTATACGTTATTATTTGTAGAAAGCAAGTTCACTGAAGCATCCTTTTAATCTGCTTTTGCTTACTGAAGTGTCTCTTCTTTCTAACACAGGACCTATTTTTCAAAAAGATTCAAGAAATTTGTCATGTGTGAAAATATTCCAACATTTCTATTTATATCTGTTGGGAATCTCCAACTCTGGGGGTGGGTCCCATTCCACACTCTGCTCTCACTCCTTTCATTCTAGACCCCAACCCTTAGAAAGCCCACCACAGGTCAGCTCTTTCTCTGGGGCTGCTCAAGACCATGCCTACAGGCTATTTAAGACCAGGCCACCAAACCTGCCACTTGCTCTCTTGGTGGCCTTTTCTGCTTTCCACAGAGTCACGCAGGACTTGCTTTGCTCCTCTTATCAATTTGGCTTGAGTGGCTTATTACATTGGTAGCAGAGGACACCCAATAACCAGGGTTTCAAAACTTATCAGTATTAACATCAATTATCTCTCCTTCTCCACTGAGAGAGAATATAGAATCTACACCCATGTCAAGGGAGGAGGTGGGAATGAATATCAGTGGCCAGAAAGGAATCAGATGAACCAGTGGCCCAGGTGACGTCCAGGTGGGTGTGAATACCACATTACAAGTGTCTAACAACCTGTGTTCTCCAAAGGGCGTCAAGTTGGTTCAGTGAGTGCAGTAGAAATCTGAAATCCAGCTGGATGACTAGATAGCTAGTATGTTACATAGACTAATAAAAATGCCCTGTGTCCAGGTGGTGGGAGGGTATGAGCCATGCTAGCCTCATGAAGAAGTGGTGGCATCTTCCTTGTAAGCTGAAGTAAGCTGTCACTCATTGAGAGACAGGTGTGGCCTTGACTGTTGCCCTGACTTGGCATTATTTGGCTGTTTAATCATGACTAGTCCCAAGGAGCTCCAGCTAGAGAGAATGTTATAGAACAACATAGCATGAGTTGGGTCACAGAGGTCCCAGTTCTCATAGAGAAGTGCTATGAGAATGAGAATTGTTAATCACACTGGGCTGTCTCCTCAATGCAGGAGGAAACTGAGTTCCATTCAGAGAGCAGAGAGTGGAGGTTGGTAACAAACTGGTGACACATTTGCTATCTGTAGGGACAGTCCTCATCCTAATTCCCCAGAATGACTATTCCAGACCCTTCTCTCCCTCAACGGTTACCCATCCTTAGGGGAAATGTCACAAGTATTTTATGGCCTGCTGACTTCTATGCTATTGGTCAGAAACAACACTAGAATCTTGGCCTTTTAGCCATAAAACCCATCCTCATGGGCACATGGACTTTGCAAAATAGTTTCTATATAGTTTCACCTTAAGCTTTATTGTGAACCTGGAATTAGAATGACTGTTGCCTGGAAACTTTTCCCCAAATTGCACTGTGCTTTTAATAAATACGCTGACAATTAACTGCCTGGCATTGGACTTCCCAAGTCTGATTCAGATTTGACAAAATCAATCTGTACCTGGATTTCATTCTTATCTCTTTGTAGGGTTCACTTCCCTGCATGACCCCTGTAGGGATCTCCCCTCAAGCATGCTTTGAAAAAGTAGTAGTAACTACCTTTTAAAGCTGAGCATATGCACAGGCATGACCCAGTAACCCTTTCCTGGGTACACACCAAGAGAAATGTGTGCTGTGTGCTCCATACAGTGTATGTAAGTGTGCACTGGTGTCTGAGCTAGTTACAAAGTCTGTGACTGGACACAGACCAAATATCCATCAAAATTCACATAGATGATAGGAATAATCACTTGATAGAATATTATATAGTAGTAAAAATGAACACTGCACTGCCATGTAGTATGTCATAGGTTAATATTACAGATTACACTATTGAGTGAAAGAAGCAGATTTCAAAGAGTCTAAAATAACGCATGAATGATGTTAAAATTCAAGATTATTCCTGTGGGTGGAGGTGGGAAAAAATTACCTGAAATATAGCATAGTGTGGGTGTCAAGGTTACTGATGGTGCTTGTGATTTGGATTTTCCATTGTGAAAACTCATCTAACTGTGTGTTCACAGTTCATGCACCTGCATATCAGTGACACAACTAAGCCCCCAGTATGGCATGTGGGCAGTAGTCAGTAGATGCAGAAAAAGGAAGTCTGGCAAAGAAAATTTGGGGGTGGAGTTGATCAAGCAGCATAATGAAAGAAGTCATAAAGTGTAAGGTCAGGGGAGCATGTGGTTGGCTGGGAAGTCTGAGGAGGCTTAAAGGAAACAGGAATAGATGTTCACATCAGGGATGCTTATGAGGATAAAAATGTTTGTATTAGGGATGGGGAAGATATATGGGCAGAGGCCAGAAAGGCCTTTGTTCAATCTGAAATCTGATGAAGGTTAACCACAAAGGAAAAAAAAAAGATATAGATAGGCAGCAGTGCATGGAGAATTTCAAAAATCTTAATAAAATATGCAGATGGTAAATATTTCTTGTGTTATATAAACTAAGTACAATGAAAGACATGTTTACATATAAATACCGATAAATGGGTATTTTAGATATTTCATTTGCATATAAATGTGTGTCTAGTTGTATGTATTATAGTGTTCAGTTGTATAAGTAACATGCTATCTATTTTTAGAGAAAATTAATAACAACAGCCTACGGAGAAAATCACGACTTATAACTCTATTCTTCAGATATAACAGGTGGAAGGCTTTGTCCTGAAGACTGTGAAGATGTGATTTGTGACTCAGTGTTAATTACATGGAGATGTACAATGAAAAGCATCTGAGTAGAGAGATCAGGTCAGAAGATCTGCAAGGTTGGCGCTCTTGTCAACCCCAGCTCCCTGTCAGGGTCTGCACCATCAGGTGGTGGGACATGCTGCTGACGAAGACTTTCCCTTTCTTTCTTCCCTCACATAACTGAGTTTCCATATTCCCATTAAGATGAACATGTCTAAAGGTGTCTAATCCAATTACAACCTTCACCCTTCCCAAATAAAGGTACCCAGGGGGAAGGTGAAGTGTGCTTATTTCTTCCAATATAGCTTCAATCTGGAAGACAGATTTTGAGATGTTGAATAGGATGAATGAAGGACCTGGGTCCAGGTCTAGTAGAGAAATCAAATAGTGGGTTGAAGCTATGGAGAAAGACAGGCTGTGGGGGGGTAGTTCTTTAATTTTGTCCATCTTGGTATACTTTTGGAGTCTTCTTCTGTGTGGCTGCATTTGGTAGATGGGAAACTGAGAGCAGACTTGTACCGTTTCTGTAAATTGGGAACTTAGAAAAGAAAGAAAGAAAGAAAAAACTTCTTTAATGGTTAGGGCACACTGACCTGGCTAGCAAGATCTCTGAATGTCTGGACAGTCTAGGAGTCTCTTTCTGGACCAGTTTTATCACATAAACTAGACCAAAGCTCTGAGCGAGCCTGGTTGCCAAGACAATTTTATTCTATCTTCTATCATTATTGTGCCTTGCAAATGGACAGCAGGGGCTACTTTTTTCCCCCTCACCAGTAGTGGCTCTGCTGTTTTTTGGCTGGCTCCATGGGAAGAACATTCACTTGTGATGGATACAGGACAGTTCCCTGAAGCCCTCTGTGGCTACATTCCAAAAGTCCATCCTCAGGGAGACTTTGCAAGTGACCTTTTTATCAATGATGTGGTTATTACTTAGATCTACATCTCTTTACATATAAATTTGTATATATCTGAATTGCTCTGATGATGATGATGGAGGTGGAGTGAAGAAGTCCAAAGGCAGGGTGTCATTTTTGTCTATAAACTAAAAATGTGCTTGCTTGTTTTCGAATGAGAGGAAGAAAGGATGTGGAATTCTGTGAGTGGGGAGGTGGGGAGGATGTGGGGAAGGAAAGACAATGATCAGAATATATTGTATGAAAAAAATTCTATTTTCAAAGGAGAAGAAAAGTGTGTGTGTCAGGGGCGGGGGGGGCATGATTTGAACTATCAGGATTTAGAGTTCATTCCAACTATGTATATCAAGAATCACAAAGCCTACATAATCAGCAGCAGAGACTTCCAGGAAACCTGAACTCCAGCTCAGGAAATGCAGGGAAACTGGTACCTACCTTTCCATGCTAAATTCAAAGGTATTTGATGCTCCTATAGTTTGTTAAAAAAAAAAAAAAACTCCAGTGCCATCACAACCAGAAAGCTCAAGTTTACTCCAAGGAAACAATTACCAGGAAAGAAAAACCACAGTGGGAGAAGAGGGATCTTCTGCGCTCAAAACAATGCATACTAAGAATAACGGCAGAGTTTCATTGTTCCAAAGGGACCAATTTGTCCCCTTGTCTCACTGAATGCTTGCTGGGCCTCCCTGAGTAGTTCAGAAGGTGTATCTCAGACCATCAGCTACTCAGTCCATTAAAACTGAAGTGTCCCTCACTTCACTTAGATTCACACCTAAAGCCTCAAGTTTACAAACAAAACCTGGAGTACTGGCATGATGAAAGAATTCTTTGCACAAAGATTAACTACAGGATCCCTTTAGGAAACAAGATTCCCTGGTGTGTTTTACAATATAGTTATTGTCATGGTAATTTGATCTGCCTACAGTTTTTTCAAGACACACAGCTACAGAGTCAAGAGTAGAATGGCTGTGTTCTTGATGGTGACTGATATGGCTAAGCATCCCAGCATAGAATGTGTTAGGGTCAGATCAGTCCTTGGAGAAAGTCCCTGACTGTGGCGATATGTTACATATTTAATAAAACCTGGAATATTGGAGAGACAGCACACAGTCAAATCCTAGGCAGACAGCTCGGGAATTTCTTGATTCTTGAGTACAAGAACAAACACCTGAGATTCAATAGCACACACTTTTAATCCCAGCACAGGGAAAGCTGGGAGTGGTACCTACACCCTTAATCCCACAGCTCCAGAGACAGAACTTCCTCTGTTTCTGAGAGTTCAAGACTAGCTATGAAATAGAGTAGTTCATACCTTTAATCCTAACCGGATGGGCTACAGCTGACAAGAAGGGGCAGAATCCACCAGCATAAGTGACCAGTATCGAGGCTGAGGCATTTGCAAGAGAGCTGGGTGAGAATTGACTGTGGTGCTTCCTCTCTCTGACATTTCAGCCTTCCCCTGATATTTGGCTTAGAGTCTCTTTTCATACAATCTGAATTGGTGCAACACCTGACCACTGATGCGGTGAGACATACCACTTCCTGTGAGGCAACATACAGGAAGCTGTGCTTTCTAGCTTCTTATATCCTGGGGGAAACCCAGCAGGGAAGGAACAGGATGGCCTTGCTTTAGCTTTCTAAGAAGAGGTAATGTCCTGATTAGTTCCTGGACTGACTCATTAAACATACTTATTCTGAGTCATTCGCTCATGGTAATATATGCAGACATTTTTGACTTAAACTGGAAATAATAACCAGGGCTGTTATTAGACACTAACAGGACAATGTACGAGAATGCATTTTCGTGAGAATGCTGACACATTAACTATTGGTATTTATCACTGTGCCCTCTTCCCACTGGTCAGAACAAAGAGCTGTTGATTCTGATAGATAGCGTGATTAAATATTGAGGCTGCTTTTGCTTTCAAAAGACGGCACCAAAACCAAGGCTGCAACAGAAATATATTTGCCAAAACATCTAACTCCAGTTTAACATTGGGAGGATTGGAAACATACAGGTCCATTAACCATAAAGCTGATGGGATGTTGCAAGGCTTGCACATCACAAGGCAATTTTGTGACAAAATGACTGGAGTTCTACCTCCATCTGCTCAGGGGCACTTGACACTCGGCAGGCCGATGAACTGCCCAGAAGTGCTTCATGGCCCCTCAGTATTTTGAACACAGCTTATCAGCAGGAAGAGCCATTACACAGCAGGAACGAGAGACAATGAGGACAGTAAGCTGGAGGGGGTGACTAGAGAGTAATAGGGGAGAACGGGATGGATGGAAATGTCCATCAACAGCAAGTTTAATGATGGGAATAAAGTGAAATGACACGAGAGAAAGAGACATGGGGAGACAGCAAGGGTCCCAGTAACAGAGAAACAGAGGGTAACTAAAAAGATGAAGAGGAAGAATATGAGCTACCAGAATCAGGTGAAAGCAGAAAGCAGAGCAAAGAGTGGGTGGATGTTGGAGGGAAGGACATTATGGGGCTCAGGAACTGCATTTTGAGTCTGTAAAATGATGGGCGAGCAAGCTACTTCCACAGACAGGCAGCTGTCCTGTTAGAAGTAAGATTTGCTCTCCTGAGGCAATGGTTTGGAGGCACAATGCCACACACACTACATTAACACCTCACTCAACTTCCTCGTGGCCTTCAAGAAGAAATCAGAGTTCCTGGTTTTCAACTTGCACCCAGAAATGGCTTATTAACTTAGCAATGTATATCTGTTATATTTACATATTTTTCCAGGTCACTGTGCTACTATTTACAAGGGATTATAAATGACTAGGCATGAGGAATTTGTTGGCAGCATTGTAACAGTGATTGTGTGGGGTCTTTCGTTGACCTGCCACTATGAGACAAAATAAAAATACTGATGTATTAGAAAATGTGACTCTGTTTCCTAGTGAGTGTTCCCATGGAAATAAGCAAGAGATTAGGGAGACTTCTACTATATGACATCTCTTTTTATTTATAGATAACTGTCAGGCATTTATAAATGTCCAGTTTGTCTTGAGTTGAAGCCAAATGTCCCTAAAGTTTGACCACAGAGATTCTTAGGAGTGGTTAAACTCTCCCACCCTCACAACTAAATGTAGGTTTCAGTTCTCTGAGATGAACAAAACAGGTATCTCTTCCAACAAAGGGCTATTTACCCACAATGCCCTTATATTCAGGGTCCATGGAGAAAACAAAAACAAGGTCTAAGTCAGTGTCTCAAAGATAAACTCCCTTTCTGAGTCATGTCCAGACTTGCCCAACCTTGTGCAAATGTGTCCAAAGATGATAACATCTAAGCCTCAGTAAATTAAAAATAAGCCAATAAAACCACCGCTTGTTTAACCAATCGTATTTGAGATGACCCAAGTATCTCTGAAACTCCCCTTAGCTGTGTTTAAAAGGACCCTGTACCCTTCTCTCGGGGTTCTTACCATTTTGTAGAGGTGTATGACCCCACATACATACTGAAATATTAATAAATGCTCTTACATACTATTTGAGTCTGATGTCTTTTTTTAGCCTGTCCTTGGACTCTACACATACTAAAATCATTATTGCACAGCTCTTGGGTAAGCACAGAATTATTCTTATACAGCATAGGAGTTGCTGGTTTTGGCAGAGGTTGAGGACAGTGACAGCCTGGGAGAGGATGATAGTAGACTGTGGGATGCAGTATTGTATATCAACAGGGTAGGGATCACATTGAACACCTTGGCCCAAACTGAGAGACAAAAAGAACTCAGCAGAGAGACCCTCTAGTCTGTGACGTTTGCATTCACATCCGTGAATACGAGTGACCTCCAGGGTAAAGCATTTACATGCAGGTGTTTTGCCTTTGAAATTCGTAAGGCAGAAGCTTGCCTATAGCTAGAGGGAAGTACAAATGTGTAGATGTGTAAAAACAACACAGAGATAGATAAAGGACATAATTCACTCAGTGGGTTACGAGGGTTATGATAAACCTAAGCCATCCTCCTTAGACTTGAAAGCCATCTTACAGTAAGGACAAACCAGGCTCATTCCTATTTATGATCAAACCTCTGCTTCTCAAGGATTGGGGTATACCCCACTTGTAACCTTAACTACCAATTGTTCTGTACTGCCTGTTTCAGGAATAGCAACCATGCCTTTATTTCAAATGTTATTATGATCATCCTACAACCATGTTGCTTCAGGTTGTTATGACCAACTTGTGCTTATTTTCTGTTTTTATAAACCCTGCTTATGTTCCTCCCAAATCCTACTCCTGAACTATAAAAGCTCTTAATCTCACCAATGTCCAGGGTTGATCTCTTGACTCCCTCTTTTATGGTTGTGAGCCTAGCTGTGAAAGGCTGAACTATCCCTCCAGCCCTTGAATCCCTCTTTTAGAGGAAGACAGACTGTGTAAATGAATAAAAATACTTGCTTTAATGAATTGCTTGCTTCAATTAATTTGGCCATGACTGGGTTCAGTGGTCTTTCTCCTTGCTTGGGTTGTATTAATGATTACATGAGATCCATTCTAAGACTTGTAAAAGTATACTGCATGTCTAAAGATGTCATAATAAAACATTGCAGTTATAAAATAATACTGTTATCTTGAAATTGATTTTGTATAGAAGGTATACCCATACTTAATATGAGAAAAATTGGAGCTAAAACCTGGGTCTTTAATGCACTTTGAAGACCCAAGCAGGAATTTTCTATCTGCACAGTGTTTCCAGTTCTTGGAATATCACTAAATCCTAAAGAAAAATCTGTTTATTAAAATAAAAATTTATTATTTGAGAATTTTATACATGAGTAAAAAATTCTTTTTTAAAAACTCACACAGGCCTTGCTGTCCTGATCCCCTTATGTTTCTGTTCCTTGGCTTTCTCTCTCTGTTCCTGAGAGAGTAACAGAAAAACACCTTACTCCATTGTGGAAACTGTGGGATCCATAGCCTTAGACAGTACACAGTGGTGGATAAGAAACAGAGAAAATATGGTATTCTTTAAAGAAATTGTGATGAGTCAGGGAATTGGGTTAGAAAACTAAGTATTTAAGAATTTAAATTTATTTAGAATTTAAAGTGGAATGACCCCACAAATCACCCACAAATACCGATAACTGGTGTGTCTTAGGGCTTGGCTTGGAAAACACAATCATTATATAGATAGCAACATGAGGCGCAGATCATAGGAGCATATTCTTGGTTTTTCTAACTAGAATTACAGTTAGTACTTCCTTTTCTTCCTATTAGGGTTGGTTATGGTCAATATAAGACCTTCAATAGACACAAAATTAAAAATTTGAAAACTAACCGGGGGCTGGAGAGATGGCCCAGTGAATAAAAACACTTTCTTCAAAATCTTGAGGGTCAAGTTCAGATCTCACACTCATGTAACAAGCCGTGTGCCCTGTAAGGAAGGCAAGGTCAGGGGCTTCTCTGGGGGCTTTATGGTTTTTAGCCTAGCTGAGGAATAGAACCGGTTCAGGGATGGGACTGTTTCTGCCTCAAAAGAGTAAGTAGATTTACTGAGAAGGATTCCTGAATCTCTTCTGGCCTCGGTGCCTGTCAAAAGGCACAGGTAGCAGCTTACACATGCACACACACACATATGTACATACATACTTAAAAAGAAAACTTTGAGAAAAATCCCAGCCTGATACCTAATTTCAGTGAATATACACAGATACACACAAGATTTGCTCACTGAGGATGAGCAGTTTGATGGTTATATCTAGTCCAATTTGTACCAAATGGCATTCAGCTTCATAAAGAGTTCAATTTCCACATACTGTGACCATGAAAAAGCCACTCTGGTGAATATGCATCTTTGGGTCTTTCATAACAAAAGTCAAAAGTGAACAGACAAGTGTCAAATAGCAGAAAGCCTAGTGGGCTACAAGTATGATCAAGAAATGGACAAAGAAAATTAACAGTCAGTGCGAGCTCAGGCTCTGTAAGTACTCATGTCTGGCCTCTTTCACCTGTCACTGCAACCCAGCCAGAGTCGCTGTCTTCACTGGATCTGGCCTGCTTCTTTTGTAGCAAGTGCGTGGAATGAGCCCTGCCCATAGACCTGCAGGGAAAACTGAAGGCTGTTTTGAACTTATTTGTTTCAGTCTCTGACTTAAAAGTAGGCACCAAGAAGATCAATGAAGCAGAGAAGATAAAGTTGGTTTTTTTTTGTTAAATTTATCAGATATTTGGGGTGTGTGTGTGTGTGTGTGTGTGTGTGTGTGTGTGTTGCTGTTAAACAAGTAAGTATAGCTTTTATGTTTTTCCCTTTATTTAAAAACTTCTTTCTATCCACATCAAGTTTCATCCATTCCCTTTTCTCTCTTAGTATTACAGATTCTTTTTAACTTAATGAAGAAGCTGGAGGCAGGAGCATATTAAAGAACAGGAGAGCCTAGTATATGTCACAGTGACTGGGGAACTATGGGAGACACCCTACTTCCAAAGATGCTGGGGGATATGTGAGATAGCCAGATTGTGAATTGTGAGGAATCTCCACACTGTTGCCCTGATTTCCAATTTCACTGACAGCATATGAGGGTTTCTTTTCCTCTGGAGTTTTGCTAGGATTTGTAAATTTTTTTGTTGCTTTTTAACTGGAATGGGATAGCTCATTGAATTTGGATTTGCGTTTCTCTGGTGACAAGGTGGCAATGTGCTATTCACATATTCATTGGCCATATATATTTCTTTTTTTTGAATCTTTCAAGTCCTTGCTAATTGCAGTACGATTCACAACAGAATCAATTTAGGTGTCCTTCAATGGTATATATTCATACATATATACTATTATGATACACATATACTATTATTGTATATGTTCATAGATATACATGTGTACAGCATATGTATGTTATATACACATACATATATGTATACACACATATATGTATACACACAAACATATATTCATACACATATACATATATACATAAATATACACATGTACATATACTTATGTACATATATGTATATGTATATACATATGTGTGTGTATATGTGTGTACACAATACACAAAATGGATTACTACTGAGATGTAAATAAGAGTATAATTCTGCAATTTAAACAAAATGAGTAGACACTATGTTAAGTAAAACAAATCACACACAGATGACAAATATCTACGTTTTCTCTCATCCATCAATGTTAGTTTAAAATAGTGATTAGCAGATGTTGGAAATATGGGCATACAAGGAATAACAAGGGGCTGGATATTTGATCTGTTCAAGCTGTAGGCTTGTGTGCTGTATAATTTTGTGTCAACTTGACATTAGAGTCATCTGAAAGAATGGAACCTCAACTGAGAAAATGCCTCCAAAGGATCCAGCTGTTAGGTATTAGTTTGTTATTGATGGGGCAGGCTCAGTCCATTGTGGGCGGTGCTATCTTTAGATGAGTAGTCCTTGGTGCTATAAGAAAGGAGGCTGTGTAGGTCTTGAGGAGCAGGCCAATGAGCAGCACTCCTCTATGGCCTCCGAATCATCTCCTTCCTTCCAGATTCTGCTCTTTTTGAGTTTCTGTAATGACTTCCTTTGACGATGAACAGCGCTGTGGGAGTATAAGCCAAATAAACTTGCTATTTTTGTCGTGGTGTTTCACTGCAGCAATAGAAACTCTAAGATAAGTTGTATCCAGGAGTCACAATGATTCCCACTAATATGCTGAATTCACACATCGTAAAAAAAAAAATGAAATGTTTTAGAAGAACTAAGAGAGTAAGGAGGGAAGGGGAGGAGACTCAAGAGATGAGCAGAGCACTCCTAAGGCTGGACAGACAACGGAAGACGTAGCACTTCAAACCCACACAGTGGGGGCTATCTAAGCTCAGTGGGCAATACCAAGGCATCTCTCCATCCTTTGCAACCTGGTTCCTCCCAGAACCCTCCAGTGAACAAACCTCCATGGAAGTAAGACAAAACACCTTTTACAAGACAGTCATGTGAAATCTGCAGTTCTAGCATTTAGGTGGCTGAGACAGGAGGATTGAATGAAAGCCGCCAGCCTCTCACTGTTTCAGAAAACCAAACCAAAACAAACTAGGATTTATGCTAATGGGATATTTTAGGCTCAGCTGTTGCAAGACAGGGCAGTGTTGGGATGATATGAAATGCAACTGAAGAGATAAAGACAAAGCGTTCGAAAATGCTGCTTAGGCCCCAGTGTTTTCTCTGCCTTCTCTCAAAGCTCCAGTCAGCACACAAGCTTTTCCTCACAGAGCACTAGGAAAGACAGGCATAGTACATGAGCATCCTATGTTTTGTGGCACACGAATTGAATTCATAGCACCATGGCCAGGGTACAGCAGACCTGATGAATTCTAACGACAACGACTGTAACACAGGCTTGAGAGGAATCAGAGAGTTTAAATAGTGCACACACAAAAACAGGAAAAGAGGAGAGGTTGCTAAATTCTATTAATTAAATTAAACCTCATTATAGAATTAAAAAATTGTGTGTGTGCCTGAGTACATGTATGTGCATCATGTATCTGTGTGTGTGGTGTGGTGTGTTTGCCATGTGTGCATGTGCCCACACAGAGATCAGGAGAGGGCGTTGGATCCCCAGAACTGACAGTTATAAGTCACTGATGTGGGTGCAAGGACCCAAACCCAGGTCCGCTGTAAGAGCAGTAAGTGCTCTTAACCTCTGAGTCATCTCTCCAGCCCCTCACTCATCAAACTTTACTTTTCTCCGTCTAGGCAGAGCAATGATGGCTGTATCTACAAAATGAACATCCAGACAATGATGAGTCCTTCCTATGAATACACTCAAATGTTTTCTCATGACTGAATCTGTGCAAATTTTTTTGTGTAGAATAATACTAAAAAAACCAACTTCTTTCTGTCATTTCTCATGAAACAAGTGCCAATTTCTTACTTTTCCATGTCCACTCTTCAATTTTTACATTTGAATGAGAATATCTTTAATAAATAAATCCATTTTGTTTCCTGACATTAACCTATTTAAGTCATGAGCAGCTGGCTAGAGCATACACACAAGTAATTTCTAGTTGTATAAAAGTTTTGTAATGGGAATATTGGCTTGCCGGAAAGGAAAATTATTTTCCTTACCTACACTTAATAGGTATTGTCAACCATGCATTTATGTTTCAGGTTTCTAATTTGTAAGATGATATGATGGCACTTTTTGACAGTCACTAAAGTGATGTATGGCCATAAAGATATAGTCTCATGGTTATAAGAAAGATTTATGATTTGGGTTATAGAAGATATTTTACTCCTCAGCAACACTATAGGCATGCTTGAAAGCCCAACAAAATAGAAATAAATGTTCAGAATGAGCAAGCTTGTCAGGTAATAAAGGAAGTTCTTCAAATCAATGGTAAGGTTAGACAGGGGCTGGAGGCTTCCTTATTGGTATCATTTTAATGCTGTTTAATAATTTCACCTCAAATGTTTCTGGTCTGTGTCTGTTTATATTTAGGAAAGTAATTTTTCTATGGAAACTGAAAGCCCAGACAGATAAATTGAAAATTTTTTTAAGTTCTGACTATATAATCTGATGCCCAAGAGTTTGTTTTAGGATGCAAAAGATGTTTCCAGAAACTGTGCCTATTCAAAGCCCTTGCTTTTTGGCAGAACAGTCTAAAAACTAAATTGACTAAAATTAAATATAGCAGTCATGGCCCATCTCAAGCCATGTTTGAAAATATAAGCTACGACTTTATTTATTTGTTTGTTACCAGGGAGCAAGGATGGAGATGCTGAAGGTGAAATGAGTTGTTGGGGGGGGGGGTCATTGTCCAAACATGGAGTTTTAGTTAGAATGCAGTGAAGCAAGCCCGAAGGATTGCCTGTTCCCATGAAATCGTTGTGCCAAAAGCAAGCACAAATTGAATGAGTCCTCATTCTAGTTTAGAAAGTCCCATGAAGCATCTATGCAACACATTGATTTTGCAAATAATTCAAAAGCTTCATAGAAATAATACACGCTGGGAATGATGTGTCACTTTGGAATTCCATAGTAGCTTCAGATGGTGACATAATGGAATCACTCTGACCTCATGATTACTTTGAGCTAATTTTAGTAAAATTTGTTAAGTCTTCTAAATGGAAAAGACTAGATCATCAAAAGTCACACTTAATGGCTGTATAATTATAACATATCCATAAGAGAGACATTAATAATTGTTATATTTGGAAAACATGTGTCAGACCTTTTACACAGTGCACTGTAGGCTTAAGAATATTTTTTTTTTGTAAATATAAATTCTATCCTACTGGGAGAAAATGTTTTCCCTTCCTAATGAGAGCCTTCATGTTTTGAACCCCCCACTACACACACCTGCATCGGTAATACAAGTGAAGAGTGAGAGTCTTTAACACTCAACATAAAAATACATTACAGGAGGCCATTGGAGGTGGCTGGTACTTCAGATGAGAGTCAGTATGGCCTGGCCCACTGTGCTCCATTACACATGCTGGTGAGCCCCTTTGAAAGCTAACCTCATCCTGACCAGCAATTATAAGAGAATTTTATCCTCTTTTATTCTTTTTTTTGGGGGGGGGGACCTGGATTTATGGAGTAATGGGATATCAATGTTTGTTAAATTTTGTGAGGGTTTTTTAGGAAAATGATCAAAGCATTAGACTATCATTTCTAGAAAAAATAAAATGTGATGTAAAATTTCAAGTTTTTCAGGGCTAGGTAAGAGGATCTTAGTGTCTCTCTTATGAATTATGAACAAAATAAGAATTCCCACTGAGAATAAATGAATATAATTTAAAGACTAAATACAAAGATAACTCCTCAAACTTGATAATTTTGCATAAATGTAAAGATATATGTAAACATACTCTGTGTGGAGGGTTGATACTGATTTCTAATGATGGATTGGCTGGCCCAGATTATTTTCTTAGGTTTGACTTTTGACCTGTGTCCAATATGGTATATATTCGTATCTTGTAGTGGGATTATATTACATTGTAAATATTTGTCTTGTCTACTGGCTTAATAAAAATGCTGATTGGCTGAAGGCAGACAGGAAGTGTAAGTGGAGCAACCAGACTAAGAAAACTCTGGGAACAGGAAGAGCAGAGCAGAGAAGCCAGAGAGATATCCTGGAGACATTACAATGAGACACAAGAAGATGCAGAGGAAAGACATTAAAATGCTGTTCTGACAAGAAGTACCTAACCACATGACTGACCAAGAAAAGACTCATGGGTTAGTTTAAGAATAAAGAGTTAGCAAGTTATATGCCTGGACCCTAGGTCAATGAACATGAAATTAGTATAAGTCTTTGTGGGATTATTCTGGGCTAGGCCAAAGCAGGGCTATGAGTGAGTCTGAATTTCGGGGCTAGGCTGGAAATTCTAGGCCAGAAACTTACTACTGCAGTGTCTGTAAGGGTGTCATTTCCCAGTAGAATAGTTTCTCTTGCAATAGTTAGGTATGCCTTGGCAGTTGTGATATAATGCATTTTACCCTAAGTACACAGTGATTTTACCCTAATATTACAACTATGAATTATAATTAGGCAGGTAAATAGCAAACGTGGGTACAAATGAAAACAGTTAAATATAAGAAGTTGAAGCTTTTGTATGGAAATGGCATAGAAAAATCTCCAGGTAAGTAGAAACCCACAGGATGATGGGTCAGTTACAGAATACCAAGTGCTATTGTCTTGAAAGTGAAGGGTATTATTAGAGATGAGAGGGTGTATTGCACACAATTAAAATGACAGTTCTCCAGAATATAGAACAACAAAAACATAGTGAAGGTAAATCTAGAGATATAGACCAAAAATATATGAGGAAACACCAAACAAATAAACAGAGTAGACCTAAAAAAAGGAGGCATTTCCATATGCAGAGTCTGAGAATTTAGTACTCATTAAGTAAATAACAATCAGTCAAAATTAATGAATAATGCAAAAGATAAGGAAAGTGCAATTAATAGCATCAATGTGCTAAAAAGAAGCCTCAAAAAATGCAAAGATTTAAGTTCATTTCAGCAGGCTGAAGGAAAAAGTAAATTAAACATCCTACACAAACATAAAGAAAGACAAATATAACTATTTTTAAACCTCTTAAAGTAAATGTCTTAAAGGAAAATGTCATAAAGTAAAAACAGCAATTACTGTAAGAGAAAACAAACATAGCATGAGAAGAATCAACAGAGAGGCTCTTTAAAATAGCAAATAAATAACAATAAATTCTTCTTATGATTTTACATCTTGCCAGATCAATGAACTTTGGACAACAGCGCACAGAACAAAAACCAACTCCATGCCCAAATTCACAGTTCCTGGACAGTGAACAAAGCCAGGCAGATTCTAGGGGAAGGCTGAGACTCAGAAGGAAGGAATGGAATAAGGTGAATTCTCTGTGTTATGGCTTTTAACAACAATAATAGCAACATTAACAACAACAATAAACTTAGGCAAGTGGATGTGCTGGGTGGCTTGGGCCATGGCACATATTGCAGAATGGGCAGCTTAAACAATGGACATGCTGTCTTGGTGGTGTCCTTAATTAGAAGTCCAAAGACAAAGTGGCTGCAGGGCTGGTGTCTGGGAGGGCTTTCCTCTTGGATTGAGGATGGCTGCTGACCCACTATGTGTTCATGAAACCTCTTCTTGTGCACGTATAAAGAGAGCAGGCATGCTCTGAGGAGTTTTAGCTTATAAAAAACCTCTAATCCTATTTGAGATAGGACTAACCCTTACAATGAATTCAACATTAGTAAGATTCTTAGAAGCCTATTCTCAAACACAGCCATGCTGGGTGTAAGGGTTTCAACACAGGGATTGTGGAAAGAGGAAAACAATCAGTTCATACAATGAGGTAGCTCTAATTCTGGTGTAAGACAGCCTTTTCCCTGAAAAATTAGAGTGAAGGAAATTGAGGAGGTAGTCACAGGAAAAAGAATGCATGCATATGAAAGTCTTCAATTTAAGAGTGAGCTTCATCATTTTTGCCTTTGTGGAAAAGACTCCAGCCAGGTGCAAAAAAGCTGAACTTAACTGTGAATTGCCACTCAAGAGAAGTTGGTACTTTCAGTCCCACCAAGTTAAATGATTGTAAATGTAAGATTATCAGATACCTCTACAGAAAAAAAAAAAAATCGGAATCCAGAGTCTCATAAAGACCATGAAGTCTAGAGTGCAATTCTCCTTTAACACACAAAGAAAGTAGACAATGAATGCCATCTCAAAAGCAAAGAAAATCAATGGGGTCTAAATCTGTGATGACTCGGATGCTGAAATCAGCAGCATCCTGTTTTAAAGCAGCGACTGTACCTATGCTCAAGGATGAGAAAGAAATATGCTGACAATGGATGGTAAGATTTTGAAGACCTCAGCAGAGAAACAGAAGCTACACACAATCAAGTGCAATTGTAGAACAAAAGACGACAAAACCAGAAAGGTTAAAAATGGATGTACTTAAGCATGAAAAGGAGACTGCAAAGTGAGACAAACTTCAAGAGAGAGAAAAACAATGTGAAGAACTTGGAAAAACCTAGACAGGGCCTCAGAAGTTTGTGAGATAATAACAGGATGCTTTTCACTGGAGTTCCAAAAACTGACAAGAGAATGGAATATAATTACCTTTGGTAGTGGAGAGAAATAGAGTAAAAGATAAAAAAGATGGAGAGATAAAGGAAGGAAGGTAAAGAGACTGAGAGAGGCAAAATATAAGCCTAAAACTAGGTTATTTGTGTAGATTCTGTAATCATTGGAAACAGAATGAGTAGATGTGATGAACTTAGTGACCATAACATCAAAACATTGAAGTTAAAACCACACTTTTTAAAAATATTTATCAAAGATACTCCAGAAAGGAGGATAAATATGTATAGTGCACCAGCAAAAAAATAAATGCAATAAATGAATAAATCAAAACCCATGAAAAATACCTGTCTAACATCATCTACAGAATTCGTCTAGTTATTTAATGGAGAAACAAAACCAGCTGTGTCACAGACCTTTCCAGAACACAGATATTCATGGAACATTGTACAATTTGTTTTGTTTTTGAAGCCAACTTGACTTTAAAATTAACACCTGACAAACATATTCTAAGGATAATAAAACAGGTCATTTCTAGTTTTTTCTGATCAATCTTTTCTATGATCTTAAGCATAAACAAATTAAAACGCAAGATTAGTACATCATATTCCAGAATAGAGAGAAGAAATAATATTACTTCATGGACATAACCTTATTGAAGGAATATAAAAACTGGTTAAACATTTAAAATAAATCATCAGTATAACTCATCCCCTTGATAGAATATTTGAGAAAATGATATGAACACTTTCATAGATAGCAGAGAAGCACTTAAATTCTATATTTATTTGTAATTCAAAAAAGTCTTAGCAAATAATAAAAGTTCATTATGTATCATAGAATTTTGATAAATAAGAAAGTAGTAATAAAAATATATGTTTGAAAGTGAAAGAAAAATATGATTACAGCTGACATGGTTATATATGCAAAATACAGAGGAGTGTTGGCTCATCATTAAATTAAAAAGTGATTTTAGTCACCCTGCTGACACCAGGCCAGGCTACCTGAGGACCTCATAGAGGCCTGTGCTTCTTCTCCATACTTTGAGAATCCTCTTCAACAACTGGCTAACTCTACAGGTTTGTTTTGTTTTGTTTTGTTGGTTGTTTTTGTTGTTGTTTTCCCTGTGCTTAGCTTTCCTAGCCTAGGCTGAGCTAAGGCCACTTCCAATATCCTAGTCATCATGACTGAGAAGTTCTAAAACTGAACCGCCAACATTGTTAGGGTGAGTCAAACCCTGGGAATTTGGGATAACAGCAGAGATCCATATCCTACTAAACAAAGGTGGAAGAACTATCTATAAACACACACACACACACACACACACACACACACACACACACACTGATACTCTATCTTCTTTAAAAATTGGCACTCCCACAATACTGGTCCTTTAGGAGACACGCAGGATCACGATTCCCCATGAAACTTTTACTAAATTAGACCAGGTGTTAGGACACAAAAATTCTTTGACAAGATTGACAAGCCAAAATTACCAAAAAGAAAAAGCAACAAGTACACAGGTTATTTAAATTAGAGATGAAAAGGGAGATAGTACAATAGACAATGAAGAAATTTAGAGAAATATAAGGGCCTATTGCAAAAAGTGATATTCCTCCCATCAGTTCCGGTTTCGCTTCCGGGACACGGGTGCTATCTGCAGAGTGAGTCCCAAAGCACTCTGTAGCAGGCGCAGATAAAGTCTGCCTGTCACCATACCCACAGCTGATGCTGAGGGAATTTGCACAGCTACCCACCTCCACCTCCAACTGAGAGAACAGATAACAACAGGGGTCCCTGAAGGACAGATTCAGACCCTGCCCAGAGAGATGACAGGAGGCACATAAGCCCGAGTGCCACAACTGACCAGGAGCCACCTAATTGTGAATCACTGAAGCCATGGGCAAACGTCAGTGCAAAAACTTACATAATAATACAAAGAAGAACAAGGTAACTCCAGAAGAGAGTGGCAATCTAACAAATACAAGACCTGAACTGAGCAATGAAGAGGAAACAGAGGGAAGCAACACCAAAAATTCCTTTTTGATGATCATCGCTGCTCTCAAAGAAGATATGAAAAATAGCCTTAAAGAAATAGAAGAAAATACAAACAAAAAATTGGGAGAGATGAACAAATCTATGAAAGAAACATGCCAGGAACTAAAAGCTGAAATAGAAGCAGTAAAAAAGGTACAAAATGAGGCAAAGATGGAAATAGAAAATCTGAAGAAAAAAGCTGGAACCACAGATACAAGCATAACAAACAGAGTTGAAGAGATGGAAGGTAGAATCTCTGAAGTGGAAGACTCAGTAGCTCAAATAGATATATCAGTCAAAGAAAACAGTAAAACTAAAAAAGCCATAACTCAAAATGTTCAGGAAATCTGGGACACCATGAAAAGACCTAATTTGAGAATAATAGGAATAGAAGAAGGAGAAGAATACCAGCTCAAAGGCACAGATAATGTTTTCAATAAAATCATA
>PVIH01010444.1:11487-75497 GCA_004025045.1 Sigmodon hispidus | reverse complement strand
TGCACAGTGTGACTGTGGGTGACTGAGGGGAAGGATGCACAGTGAGACTGTGTGTGACTGAGGGGAAGAATGCACAGTGTGACTGTGTGTGACTGAGGGGAAGGATGCACAGTGTGACTGTGGGTGACTGAGGGGAAGGATGCACAGTGTGACTGTGGGTGACTGAGGGGAAGGATGCACAGTGAGACTGTGTGTGACTAGGGGGAAGGATGCACAGTGAGACTGTGTGTGACTGAGGGGAAGGATGCACAGTGAGACTGTGTGTGACTTGGGGGAAGGATGCACAGTGTTTTTTCTATGTATCTCAGGACAAGTATGCCCTGGATTAGGGTCGGAATGTCCAGTGTTTTTGTTTGAGTCAGCCTTAATAGTACATCTCCAGGGGGCTGAATTTCAAACCCAAGGTAAATTTGTAAAAATCTCAGTTCTTTCATGACTAACCTGGTTCAGTTTCTTCCAGAGATTGAGGATAGGAGAAAGTTCATTAGACCAAATTTCTCTATCAAATTTGCAACCAGCTGTGACTGATCTTCCCAAGATCCTTAGCTTGGAGATAACCTGAATGAAGAGAGCACATGACAGTGAGTCATTCCTACCTGGGAGACAGCATGGCACAGTCCATACACAGTCTATGACAACTGAAGCATGTACACACAGGTTTAATCTTTGTATTGCTATCATTTTGTCTGAACAACTGACTCATTCAAATAGTTAAAAAGACTAAAAACTGTAAAGTTGAGGGTAAGCATTCTTAAAATTAAATACAGCAATGCTTGTTAGGGAGGTTGCTTCTTTATGCACTGTGCCATTAGTAATAGCCTCCTCGCCTCTCTTGGTCATTTCAAACTTTATGATGCTTTTCATTTCGAATGACTTAAATTTTATCATTTCAAAATACTGACAGTGTATTAAAACAATGCATTACATGATAGATACTAAGCAAGTGGCTCCTAGCTGCTCAAAGTTTTCATAGATTATTAATGCTTACATTAATTTTGTTTCCATTTCAATAGTACCTCTACATACAAATCCCCCCCATGTAGATCAATTAATTAAAGTGAAGGTAAGTAAATATTACTCCCCCCTGGGACCTTTGCTGCAATAGATTTATTATTGTTAGCTTCTTCATTGAGCTCATCAAAAATCAATCACTTGCATGTCCTTTTCTATATGAAATCATGCCTACTAGGTCTTATTTTCAAAACACTTATCTCCTGAAACATTTGCTGACATAGAACTGACTGACATGTCCATGGACATGTTGGTGGCTGTAGAATAACTGGGTTAGTCAGCAATTGTTCCTTATAATATTTCAAATAACCAGTAAAACCCTGTTACTACATAACTTGTCTAATATAAACAAAGCCCAAAAAACCACGCACTTATCTCACAGGGCAGCATTTAAACCTGAGTCCCTGCAGCATGTTTACTGCCTTAATGTTTTTGAGAGATATAAGATGTTTTTTCTTTGAAGCATATTTAGATCTCATATGTAGTTTCAGTCTTACATTAACAAGCCTTGTAATAAAATAAGGACTATAAACCTTTCAGAATGAATGTACCACTTAATTGCTAAACATTCACCCTCACACTATTGGACTCAATTCCTAGTGCTTTTGATTGATTTCCTAGTCTAAAAACACTGTGGAGATTCAGTGCTTGACTTTCTTTGGTTTTATGATGAATCATTTTCATTTGCTGTAGCTGAACTCTATACAGCACTTAATTTATCAGCATTGCTTCACTACAAAAGGTCCTTGATTATAGTCATGAGGCGTAGTATCCTAACAATATTAACACTTGCTACTACTTATTTGTATTTTAAATTTATTAAACATGACAGAAGAATGCAAAGAAAAATCCCCAAAGGAGTAAGTACAAACATTTGTTAAACTATTTAAAATACAAATGGTCATGTATTCTGCTCTGGAAAGATGGCATGACACACACAAATAATGCAATGATGATTCTTTTACAACCATAGAATTATAAACATGGCTGTTCCAACACACAAAGACATCCCTGCTAAAGAGCACATGATTGGCTATGGCTTACCTGTTAGTTCTACAAACTCTAATATACTTAACATGTTTCAATCTAGTTAAAGAATTTTTAAACATTTCCGCAAGGAGATGTCAAAGCAGTTCATCTTCTTATATATACGAAAGTTAAAGTATATGTCAACATGTTATACACAAAAATACCTAGAGATGTACTGTTGAAGTGTTAGTAAATACAGAATCAATGGGGTAAATTTTTACTATGTCCATGTCTCTTAAAATGCCAGTTATATGCAAGCCCAAATCACAATGTTGGGTACTGGATATTTTGGAGATAAGATTTCATCCAAGACCCAAAGTGAAACAAAGTGCTATGCTAAGAACTCAAAGGATCATTTATTAAGTCAATGTGGTATTAAAATCCAGAAAATAGATCGAGACGTGCAGTTTATATGATTTTAGCACAAGTAAATGTCAAAACAGAATCTCTTTTTAAAAAATGTTTTAATTCATACTAAGTCAAGTAAATAAACCAGTTTCCATGCTCTGAAATATATTACCTAAATTGCAGGGTGATTACTAATTATACATCATGTATGCAAATATTTTGGACTTCATTCTGGTTAATGCTAAGTAACTAAGAATTAAGTTGTAAGTCACTTAATAACACAAATGATTCTTGGGCCATGAAAAGATGTCCTGCTCAGAGCAAGATCCTACCTTTTTAATTAATTAGTGTACTAATGAGATGAGCTCTATACATTTACTATCTTGGGTGTATGTTCCCTGGGACGGCTGATCTTGCTTGTCAACTTGACTATATCTGGAATTAACTAAAACCCAAGCAGATGGGTACATCTGTGACAGATTTTCATGATTGGATCATTTGAGGTAGGTAGGTCCAAGTTAAATCTGGGCCACACTTTCTAGTAGCATCCCATATAAAAGGATATGGAAGAAGGAGCTTCCTCTCAGCCAGTCAGCCAGGCCAGCTAGGACAGCCCCTAGGTTTGGGCAATAGGGCACAAAACATGTCCCTTAATCCATCACAGCTATAGCTCCAGGCAAGCAAGCATGACTCTTACATGCAAGCTTATCTACACCCTACATGGGACCCTCTACCTCATAAGCCTCAATCTATTTTCACAAACCACCTATTCCGCTATCCAGCTGCTTCCTGAGACATAGTCTCTAGAGAGCCCCATCACAAGAGTAGCTTCCTGAGACACAGACTCTGGAGAACTCCTTCACAAAAGCTCCAGCTACAGATCTCAATTGCTCCCTGAAACACAGATACCACTGCCTCAGAGCTCTCAAGGAGCTCCTATTAGTGAATGATTCTCAACAGCTTCTCAATATAATCTGGTAATATTTATTATTCTAGAAACACTTATGGTACAAAGGCAATTTTGGTGGGATCTAAAGGGACAGAGATGTGCAGGGGAATGAAGTGGAGGGGCATCACAAGCGTTTACCTGCGTAAATTCTGATTTCCCACTATAAGCTCCAGTTGCACCAAGAGCACCTAGTAAACCAAAAGTAGCCAGGTGAAACACAGACAATACTTACACTGATCAGCAGAAGAGATGGGTAGACATAGTGCAAAAATTCACTCAACAACATGAAGAACAATATGGCATTACCAGAAAATAGTGGTTCAATAACATGAAGATCAGAACATTCCAATGCAGAAGAAAAAGACAAAAACATCCTTAAGATGATAGATGACTTTAAAAAGGAAATTAAAGAGGAAATAAAAAAACTCCCATAAGGAAATAGTGAAAAAGCCAAGCAAGAAATTGGAAAAAACAATAAATAATGTTTTCTTTAAACAAACACTAGAGAACCAAGAAAAAGCAATCAAACAGGTGATGGAGACATTACAAGACTTAAAAACTGAAATGGAAGCAATAAAGAAAACATAACCCAAGACAATGCTGGAAATGGAAAACCTGAGGAAATGAACTAAAACTACAGATGCACGCATAACCAACAGAATGCAAGAGATGGAAGAGAGAATAGTATGGAAGATTCAATAATGGAAATAGAGATATCAGTCAAAGAAAACATTAAAGTCAAAGAAGTCATAACACAAAACATCCAGGAAATTTGGGATACCATGAAAAGACCAAACTTTAGAAAAATAGGAATAGAAGAAGAATACCAGCTCAAAGGCACAGAATATATATTCAACAAAGTAACTTTCCTAACCTAAAGAAGGAAATGCCTATTAAGATACAAGAAGCTTACAGAACACCAAATAGACTAGACCGCACAAAAAGTCTGCTTGCCACATAATAAAACACTTAACAGACAGAATAAAGAAAGAATTTTAAGAGCTATGAAGGAAAAAGGTCATGTAACTTATAAAGGCAGACCCATCAGAGTAACACCCGACTTCTCAATGGAAACTCGAAAGCCAGAAGGTACTGGCCACACATTATGCAGACATTAAGAGACCACAGATGCCAGCCAGACTACTTTCAATTACCATAGACAGAGTAAATAAAACATTCTATGACAAAAACCAGATTTAAACAAAACCTAACCACAAATCCAGCCCTAGCAAAAGAACTAGAAGGAAAACTCTAACTTAAGCAAGTTAGAAGTATCCATAAAAACAAAGGCAATAGATAATCCCACAGCAGCAAATTCCAAAGAAGGGAAACACACACACACACACACACACACACACCAAAAATAACAGTAAATAAACAATCACTGGTCATTAATATCCCTTTATATCAATGGACTCAATTCACCTATAAAAAGATACACTCTAACACGATGGATAAAAAAACAGAAGCCATCCTTCTGCTGCATACAAGAAACACTCCTCAACTTCAAAAACAGACATTGCCTCAGAGTAAAGGGTTGGGAAAAGACTTTCCAATCAAATGGACTCAAGAAACAAGCTAGTGTAGCCATCTTAATATCTAATAAAATAGACTTCAAACTAAATTCAGTCAAATGAGATCAGGAAGGACATTACTTATTCATCTCAGGAAAAATCAATCAATCAAAAATGAAGTCTTAATCCTGAACATTTATGTCCCTGAAGTAAGGGCACCCACATATCTAAAAGAAATATTACTAAAGCTTAAACCTTATATCAAACCCCACACACCAATAGTGGGAGACTTCAATATCCCACTCTCACCAATGGATAGGTCTTCCAGACAGAAACTGAACAGAAAAATAAGGGAGCTAACAGATATTATGACTCAAATGGATTTAACAAATATATACAGAACATTCCACCCAAATACCAAAAAAATACACCTCCTTCTCAGCACCCACGGAACTTACTCATATATTAACCACATACTCAGTCATAAAACAAAGTATGAATAAATAAAAAAAAGAGAATAATACTTTGTATCTGATCAGACCACCATGGACTAAAGTTAGAGGTCAACAACAACACAAACCATAGAGAGCCTACAAACTCATGGAAACTGAACATCTCTCAACTTAACCACCTCTGGGTCAAAGAAAAAGTAAAGAAAGATATTAAAGACTTCCTAAAACTTAATGAAAATGAATCCACAACATAATCCAAATCTATAGAACAGAATAAAAACAATGCTAGAAGGAAAGTTCATAGGACTAGGTGCCTATATAAAAAATTGGAGAATACTCATACAAGAGATTTAAAAGTACAGCTGAGAGCTCTAGAACAAACAAAAGCAAAGTCACCCAGAAGAAATAGAAGGGAGGAAAGAATCAAATTCAGGTCTGAAATCAATAAAATGAAACAAAAAGAATACAAAGACTCAATGAAACAAAGAGTTAATTCTTTGTGAAAGTCAACAACTTAAACAAACCTTTATCAAAACTAACTAAAAGTCAGAGAGAAAATATCCAAATTAACAAAATCAGAAATGAAACAGGAACACAACAACAGACACTGAAAAAAATCCAGAGAATCATTAGTTCATACTTCAAAAATCTGTACTCAAAAAATTGGAAAATCTAAAGAGAAATTGACAGCTTTCTGGACAGATACCACTTACCAAAATTAAATGAATACCAAATAAATGACCTAAATACACTTATAACCCCAAATAAATTGAAGCTGTTCTTAAAAGTCTGCCAATTAAAAAAAAGCCCAGGGTCAGATGACTTCAGTGCAGATTTCTACCAAAATTTCAAAGAAGAACTAATACCAATACTCCTCAAATTGGTACACACAATAAAAACAAAAGGAACTTGGCTTTATAGAAGCTGCTCAGTTTCAGGAGGTCCCATGTATTGATTTTTGTTCTTAGTGTCTGTGCCACTGGTGTTATATTTAGAAAGTGGTCACCAGTACCAATGTGTTGGAGGGTACTTCCCACTTTCTTTTCTATCAAGTTCAGCGTGGCTGGGTTTATGCTGAGAAATAATGGAAACATCACCCTTTAAAATAACTGCAAATAGCATTAAATACCTCGGTGTAACTATTACCAAAGAAGTAACAGATCTATTTGACAAAAACTTTAAATCACTGAAGAAAGAAATTGAGAATATCAGAAAATGGAAAGATCTCTCATGTTCCTGGATAGGTAGGATTAGCATGCTGAAAATGGCAATTTTACCAAAAGCAATCTACAGATTCAATGCACTGCCCATCAGAATCTCAACACAATATTTTACAGACCTTGAAACAACAATACTCAATTTCATTTGGAAAAAACAGAAAAGCCAGGATTGCCAAAACAATTTTGCTCAACAAAAGAACCTCTGGAGGGATCACCATCCCTAACTTCAAGTTATACTATAGAGCTACAATAATAAAAACAGCCTGGTACTGGCATAAAAACAGACTTGTGCATCAATGGAATCGAATTGAAGAGCCAGACATTAATTCACATGCCTATGAACACCTGATTTTTGACAAAAAGGGAAAAAATATTCAATGGAAAAAAGTATCTTCAAAAAATGGTGTTGGCATAACAGGATGGCAGTATGTAAAAAAAAAATGCAAACAGATCCAACCAAGCCTATCACCCTGCACAAAACTCATATCCACGTGGATCAAAGACTTCAACATAAACACAATTACATTGACCTTGATAGAAAAGAAAGTGGGAAATACCCTCTAATGCATTGGCACAGGTGACCACTTCATAAATATAACACCAGTAGCACATATACTAAGAACAACAATAAGTGGGACCTCCTGAAACTGAGAAGCTTCTGTAAAGCCAAGGACACAGTCATTAAAATAAAATGATAGCCTCTATCTAAAATATATAGAGAACTCAAGAAACTAGAGCCCACAGCCCTAAATAACCCAATTGAAAAATGGAGTTCAGAACTAAGAAGGGAATTTTCAGCAGAATAGATAGTTTTTCTGGGTATAGTAGTCTGCGTTGGCAGTCATGCTCTTTGAGTGTCTGTATAACTTCTGACCAGGACCTTCTTGCTTTCATTGTTTCCATTGAATAGTCAGGAGTTACTCTGATGGGTCTGCCTTTATAGGTAAGTTGGCCCTTTTCTTTTGCAGCTCTTAAAATTTTTCCTTTGTTTTGCATGTTTTGTGTCTTGATTATTATGTGGTGGGGAGACTTTTTTGGGGGTCTAATTTATTTGGTGTTCTGTAAGCTTCTTGTATCTTTATAGGCATTTCCTTCTTTAGACTGGGAAAGTTTTCATCTATGATTTTATTGAATACATTATCTGTACCTTTGAGCTGGAATTCATTTCCTTCCACTATTCCTATTATTCTCATGTTAGGTCTTTTCATGGCATCCCAAATTTCCTGAACATTTTGTGTTATGGCTTTTTTGGTTTTAGTTTTTTCTTTGACTGATGTATCTATTTCTGCTATTGAGTCTTCCACTTCAGAGATTCGCTTTTCCATTTTTTTGGATTCTGTTGGTTATGCTTGTATCTGTAGTTCTAGCTCTTTTCTTCAGATTTTCTATTTCCACCTATGCCTCATTTTGTGACTTTTTATTGCTTCTATTTCAATTTTTAGTCCCTGGAATGTTTCTTTCATTTGTTGGTTTTCCTTTTCTTGGTTTTCTTTGTTTTCCTTCAAGGATTTGTTGATTTCTTCCAATTTTTTAGTTTTATTTTCTTCTATCTGTCTAAGGGATTTTTTAAATATCCTCTTTTAAAAGGGCTTCTATAATCTTCATAAAGTTGTTTTTGAGGTTGTTTCCTTCTGTTTCCTCTTTATTGCTTTGTTCAGGACTTGGTGTTGTAGAACCACCTGTTTCTTCTGGTGTTGTCTTGTTGTTCTTTATATTGCTATATGTACTCTTACACTGGTGTCTGCCCATTGCTTCAGTTGTTTACACTTAGTTTGCTCTTAGTCAGTTGTGGTTAGAGGGCTTGTGTGTCTCCTGTCTGCTCTGAACACACGGTATACATGGTCTCTGACTTTGCTCTGGAAAGGAGTCTGAGTTTGAAAGGCACCAGCTTGTCTGTCTATGATGAAGCAGTTTGCCCTGGAGGTAAGGCCAGGCTGAAAGAGGTCCATTCTGCTAGAAATAGCTGGGGAAGGGCCCCCCCAGTTTTAGCCTAGGGCCAGTCAGTTAGTCTAGAGTCGGAGATCAGGACCCTTGGTGTGAACCTGGCCACCAGAGAGGGATTCTCTGTGAGGCAGCCCAGGAGCTGAGGTTCTCTCACCTCTGGGTTTGCTCTGGACATGGTTTGGATGGGAGTCCATCTGTCTGTGACGACACAGCTCGCTCTGGTGCTCTTTACATGTTTTTAAATGTAAAAATTATCATTATCATAAAAATTTTCAAAGATATACATAGCTGTCACTCATATCCAATAGCTGTCAATGTCTCATACTTGCCCCATCCATGTACTAGACTCTCTACCCCTTTGGGCAAAAGCACAATGCCACTATTCCTAACAATGCAAAAATTATTTTGATATAATACCCACTACATATTAAATACCTTTATTGGTGATTGTTTCAAAACCTTTTAAATTTGATTGTTGGAACATGTATTTCTAGAAAGGTTATATGGTTATGTGATTCTTTTAGCATGTCTTTTTAATGTCATCGGTGTCTCCCCCCCCCCCCATTATTGACCTGTTGATTGAATCCCTCAGCTATCTTGCAAAAGGTGTTGTAATTTGGACCCTGTGCTATTGTTTAATTTGTTCATTTACCCCATATTTCCAAATACTGGTTAGTTATAATGTATGATAAAATCCCAATTTACTTGTATTTTTGAGCGAATCCTTTTGGAAAGTGTACTTAATGCTGACTCCAGAGGTCATGGTGTCTGAATGCCTCCTCTATGGTACAAAGACTCACCAGTTAAAAGTGGTGGCAGCAAACAGGTGTGTTGCTGATGCCCTTACTGGCTTCCACCCGATGGGGAAACCCTCCAATATCAACTGTCTTCATTATTTTAACAGTATTCCGTTCCCTCTACTTTTATTATGCTCTTCAATAAAGAAAAGTTTTCTTCAGTCCACTTTCCTTTAATTAGGATGAAGTCGAATTCAAAAAGAGGTTAAGATAGCCCTTCCCTTAATTCTTATTTAATGAGAAGATGTATTTATTCCTTATTATATGATATTATATAAAAAGTTTAAAAATCTAGTTATATAAGTGAATTATTTATACATATTATTTAAAAGTACTAAGTAAAAGATCACTATACATATTATCAAATGAAATACACTGGAAATGTCTACTTATCTTTTAGTCTTAGACCTTAAAAAATAAAGTACTCAAAATCTGAGCTGCTACAAATATATTAGAAATGCCCACTCCAGGATACAAGCTGTCTACATGTCTCTGATGCTGACTGTCTTACTGCAAAATAGCAATAAATAGGGACACGGGGCAGGCGGTTGGGGTTGGCATCATGAAGATCTGGACTTCTGAGCACGTCTTTGACCACCCGTGGGAAATGGTTACCACGGCTGCAAAGCAGAAATACCCAACTCCATGAACCCAAATGTGGTTGGTGCTGATGTATTGGACAGACATGTTGATTCCTCTGGAAAGCTACACAGCCACAGACTGCTGAGCACAGAGTGGGCTCTGTCTTCCATTGTGAAATCTCTCATTGGTGCAGCAAGAATGAAGACATATGTGCAAGAGCATTCAGTAGTTGACCCGCTAAAGAAGACGATGGAAGTCAAGTCCACCGATATCTCATTTACAAATATGGTCTCAGTAGACGAGAGGCTCACATACAGGCCGCACCCCCGGGACCCAGAGAAAACTGTCCTGACCCAGGAAGCCATCATTACTGTGAAAGGAGTCAGTCTCAGCAGCTACCTTGAAGGACTCATGACAAGCACCATATCTTCCAATGCTAACAAAGGCCGAGAAGCAACGGAATGGGTGATACATAAACTGAATGCTGAGATTGAAGAATTGATGGCATCAGCAAGAGGAAGCATAAGGACGCCAATGGAAGCCACCTGGGCCTTGGTGGAAAAATGACAATGGAAATTGATGTGCAGCTACAGGGTCCCCAGGACTCTTCACGCTGACATCATATGTATTTGTTATTTAAAAGATACAGCTATTTTAGGTAGGTTTTTTTTTTTTTTAAATTAGCTGGGGGCAAGGCTGTGACTTTTGATCAAAACAAAAAATGGAGAAAGAGCTTCTGAATCAAAGTGATCAACTGAGGTGGAGGGAACTGAGGGAACTTGAGGGAACTGACTGGAAAGTCTTGTGTTCATGCGAACAATGAACGGGCTTGTTTGTTGTTGTTTGGGTACTTAGTACTTAAAGAAATCAGTGTTCATCTCGAGTCTCCTTAGGTAGAATCTGCAGGTACTGGAAAACGACCTGGCTGTGGACCAACCAGAACACAGGCCAGCTGCCCTAGTGTCCACACCGTTGCCCGATGCAGTGAACTAGAACTGCCTGCATGAGGAACTCACTTTAAAAAGAGAAATTGTGTAATTTCAACTGACATTAATTTGTATAAAATAACTTGCCCTGTTGGAAACCAGTGTTGGATATGGTACTTAAGTGATATTTTTGGAGTGAAAATTAGTGCTAAGGTAATATATGACTCCAGCAAAAATAGTATTTTATTGTATTAATGGGTATTGTATTGATTTTGCCAACATTTTGTGAGTTAGTAAAGGCATTCCCTTCCTCGAAAAAAAAAATAGTAATAAATATGTTCCCAAAGTGTGAATTCATATAGTCAAGCAGGTGTGAACCCAACATTGACTCATACTTCACATGTACTCATACTGGAGGAACATGTTTATTAGACATTTCTAGTAACTGATGGGAACTTGGATGAGTTGTGTTCACCACAGTTAGTGATTTACTGCAAGTAATTTACTTCAAAAAAGTATGCATCTCATAGGAAACCCACGTAAAACTTTTGACTACAACTTCTCATACGTCAGAATAACAACTCAAAACCTGCTTCCACTTTAAGTAACAGTCTCCTGCAAATGCTTTCTAACTTCCTTAAAGCTTCCTCTATAACCCATTCTCTATGAGTTGTGCACCACAGCAGTGATCTGATAACATCTTTTGTAACTTCATACTGTATTCTACTCTCCATCACTGCTAAAGCAGAACTGTGAAAATATGTCCACTCTCATACTACTCAAGACTGTCATCAAGGAGAGGCTGGCATTACCATGCTAGATGGCAAAAAATAGATGCCTAACATGCCAAGGATACATTCAAGAGGGTGTGAGTACTCTACTGAGTATGAGTCTAGCACTGCCGCTCCTAAAAACATACATTTTAATTCAGCTCCATAGTGTATCTAGAGAAACTCCAGTTTGTGTATGTATGTATATATATCAGGAGATGTATTCACATCAGTACTACAAACAAAACCACGAGAATAGAAAATGCTAAAAGATCCTGCAGAAGAAGAGGAAGAGCAGTGTACCATTATCATGAAAGCACAGGCAGGATAAGCCCCACCACAAGCACAAATGACAGATAAAAAAATCACACATCCGTGTAGTAAGACAGTAAGCTAACAGGTGAGCAAGAGGAGAAGAAAATGGCACACAATACACCAAACAAGAAAAAATTACCTAATTTTACAGCATTATAATAAACTTCTCTTATTAAAATCAGAAGGGCTTTTTCAAAATATTAAGCAAGCAAAAATACAAATAGGACTCAAGAATAGATGGCTTCACACAACAAACTCTCTTTTCCTTTGGATGCACAGAAACTCAGGGTGAAAGTGTGCAATATGGTACTCCAAGGAAATGAAAATGAGGAGAACTAGTCTTATGCCTGACAAAATGGAATTTGAGACAAAAGCTAAGAAGGCCAATATACAGTGACCAACTAATCAACAAAAAGATACAATGGTTATAAATATATGCACCTAATTTCAAAGCAGTCAATTTTATACAACACACAGAACTACACTGAGAGAAAAAGATTGCAACACTAAATTAGTAAATATGCATGAACATACCAAGATACAAATTCCTATATGTCACTTTATGTGGTGCTAAAGATAACCAGGTCAGCTAAAAATCATGGTTGGAAGTAATTAGGGTGCAGACACATGTGACAGGGACCTGAGGAAGAGACCCAGTCTTTGACTGAACGGACACTTGGAATAAGGAAGCAATTTTGGAGGTGGTAGAAGCTACAATGATTTTGGCAATTATAACAATCACTCTTCAAATTTTAGACCAATGAAGGGAGGAAACTTTGGAGGCAGAAGCTCTGGTCCTTATGGTGGTGGAGGCCAGTACTTTGCTAAACCACGAAACCAAGGTGGCTATGGTGGTTCCAGCAGCAGCAGCAGCTATGGCAGTGGCAGGAGGTTCTAGTTACAGCCAGGAAACAAAGCTTAGCAGGGGAGAGGAGAGCTAGAGAAGTGACAGGGAAGCTACAGGTTACAACAGATTTGTGAACTCAGCCAAGCACAGTGGTGGCAGGGCCTAGCTGCTTGCTACAAAGAAGACATGTGGGCAAAAAGAACTCCAGGACTGTATTTGTAACTAATTGTTTAACAGGTTATTTTAGCTTCTGTTCTATGGAAAGTGTAAAGCAGCACCCAACAAAGGGTTTTACTGTAGACCTTTTTTCACCCATGCTGTTGATTGCTAAATGAAATAGTCTGATGATGATGCTGAATAAATGTGTCTTTTTATTTATATATTTATTTTTTAAAATGTGCTGTGTAAAGTTAGTTTACTCTGAAGCCATCTTGATAAAACCTCCTCAACAGTGTGAAGTTAGAATCCTTCAGGGTGGTGCCAAGTTCCATTTGGAATTTATTTATAATTGCCTGGGTAGAGAAGCCATTGTCTTCAAAAACCTTGGTATAGTTAAACTGCTGGTTATTGTGACTTTAATGAGTTTTACCATTAAAAGGATCATCCAAGCAAAGTCACATTTTGTTATAAAATGGTTGTTGGCACACCCTATGCAATACAAAATTGAATGATGGTATCAGATAAAATAACAGATGGGAATGAAGCTTGTGTATCATCTATTATCATGTGTAATCAATAAGTGATATAATTCTCTTGAAAAAAAAAAAGAAAACAAAAAGGATCTGGAGACTGCACTGGTAGAGATGGAAAACTCACTTGTTTTAAGGAATATTTTTATAAACATATGCTTAAATTGTTTCAAAATGATAGAAGACTGAGCAATGAAATTGCCAAACAATCAATATACTCAATGACAAAATAAGAGGAAACAACAACTTAAAAATGTTGGATAAGCAACAATATAACCACGTTGACTTAAATAAGAAAATACCTTCTAATTAGAATGTGTGCAATAGGGGGCTGGAGAGATGGCTCAGCGGTTAAGAGCACCGTCTGCTCTTCCAGAGGACCCGGGTTCGATTCCCAGCACCCACATGGCAGCTAACAACTGTCTGTAGTTCCAGTTCCAGGCAAAACACCAAGGCAAATAAATAAATAAAGTTTTTTTTTTTTTTAAAAAAAAAAGAATGTGTGCAATAATGAATGTAAATGCTGAGGGGCTTTTGGAGCCTTCCATCTACAAACTATGCAAAGAACCTCTGATCATTTGCACCTGAAATGGTCCGTGTTACTAAGCACATGCATGCCTGAGGGCCAGCTGCTATAGGAAATGCTGAAGAGGAATAACTCAAAATAAATTTAAATTTTTTAAATGTTACATGGCTAGTGAGATAGCTCAGTGGCTAAGGGTGTATTACTCTTACAGAGAACCTGTTTGGTTACCAGTACTTACATCAGGCAGCTTACAACCACCTGAAACTCCAGTTCCATGAAATCTGACAGCCCCTTCTGGTCTCCACAGGCACAGCACTACATTCATCCACAAGCCAGCACTCAGATACACATAGAACTTTAAAAATGAGGGGCTGTGCTCCTAATTGGAAGAGAAACAGGAGGAGGAGTGGATGGGGGGGGAGTTGCTGGGAGGAGATGAGGAAGTGAAAATTTTGGTGGAAATATAAACACAAAAAAAGCAAATAAAAACATAAAAAAGAAAGAAAGAAAGTGAGGGCCAAAGAGACAGCTTAGCACCTAAGAGTCTTTGCTCTTCCAGAAGACCTAGCTGGACCCCTAGCCCCCAAATCATGTATCAGAACTATCTGCAACTCCAATCCTGGGAATCCAGTGTTCTGTCTGGCCTCTATGGGTACAAGGCATGAACATGGTGCACAGGACATACATGCAGGTAAAACATCCATACACCTAATAAAAACAATAATCTTAAAAACAAAAATAAAACACTGGAAAATTTTTTAAAGAGGAATAAATCAAAAAGCCCAAGTTAAAAGCCTAGCTCTGCCTCTAGATCTTGGCCATCTTGCAATACACAATATCTGTGTCTGTTTCCTCATTTGTTGAAAAGGAAAAGTAATGGTTATGAATCTATAAACAGTAATTGAGCCTGTACACAGCACTGAGAACAGTTTCACACAGTGAGCCCATAAATAGTAGATAACAAATCTCCAGGTGGCAATGACATAGAACCTACAGCTAAGTTGTTCCTGTGTACTGTCGTTCAGAGGAAGGGCTTGGACTGAAAGCTAATGGCTTACTGAGAAGTTAGTGGACCATGAGGGCTACCATGTCATCACTAGTTCATGACAGAATCACAGCTGAACAAGTATTACAAGGTGAGGCCTAGCTGAGGAAAGGGTCAAATGGGAATGTGACGTTCAAAGGTTAGTTTTCTCACACACTTCTGTTCCCCTCCTAATCCACCTTGCTCCTGGCTCCATGATGTCAGCAGCCTTCTTCCACCAGACCTTGTTTTGGCCAGAGGACTAAAAGCAATGGCCTGAAACCTCTGAAGACATTTGTGCTTTATGCTGTCCTCAGGCATTTTTGTCTCAGTGATGAAAAGCTAATAATCGCTAACACTGTTTTGTCTCCATGATTTCAAAAGCTAAAGAAATGTAATATTCAATAATAAATTCATCTCAAACATTTATCTTCTAGAAGACAATACAGAAAGAAAGAATATGTATTTGTACCCTGTATGTTAGAACAGTATTAAATTAGGTGGCAAGTTCACTCATACACATTACATTCAAAGTAACCATAATAAAATCTTTCATAGGAATTAATCAAATATTTTAATGGAATTGATAGTATTCAATGTTATTTAGAAAATATGCCAGGATAAAGTATTTTGAATCTTTAAAACTTAAGGTAAAAATGAAGTGGTTTGTGATAAATGAAACAAAAGTTGTAATAAATGCTTCTAACATTCTAAAGAATAAAATTATGTTGTTTCCTCTAGGCTGGACAGCAATGTTTTTCTAAGAGCCAACTGTTGTATTTTACCTGAGAACTGGTCATGCGCTGAGATGAGCGAGCAATGTTGGCAGGAAGACCGAAGAAGCTGGGCTTATCATCCTCTGGGAGCTTCTCAATGACAGCACGATAGTCCTACAGGTAAAGAAGAAAGAGCTAACCACCAAAGACAGATTTACAACCACAAAAATCACAAACACTGAACAGACTACCAAACAGGTATTCACATTTCATATTTGCTAGATAAATATTTGGTGTCTTCCTGATCTATTGGAAGTATTGCCACAAATACTTCCCTGTGCATTAACTATTAAATACTATATTTTCTTTTTTTAATATTTACTTATTATATATACAGTAAATAAATGAGGATGCCAGATCTCACTACAGATGGTTGTGAGCGACCTTTGGAAGAACAGTCAGTGCTCTTAACCTCTGAGCCATCTCTCCAGCCCCTAAATACTGTATTTTCTTGATCCAGCTTCTTATATATGGAAGAGTCTTTTGAGTAGATTCAAATCAACATATATAACTGAATCTGCCTACCATGTGTAGGCTGCGTTTAGGGAGTCTTAATTTCTTATAGCACATCAAAGACCCACCTGAATAGTTCAATTCTTACATATTAGAACAATCATTAGTTGTTTTATTTTAAAAAGTAAAAACTTAGAGAAATCCTATAACACAACCGATTGTTCCACTAGTCTCCAGGCAGTTTCACCAACACTCTGGTCGTCCATCACTGGCAAAGTGTGTTAACACATATTGATAATTCTAGCATTTCATACTAAGAATCACTCTGAGGACTGCATATACTTCTTGGCACCAGCTTATCACTTACTTATCCCTAACAGTAGATGAAAACTCAAGGGCAGACCAAGAATAAATTCGTTCACTTTGGTCCAAAGCTGGGAGGCATTCTCATGGAAGTAAGCTACGCTAAGGTATTATATGCATGTACACACGCATATGCAACTACACAGCACCTGCTGAGAAAGGACGAATTTCTTTTCATTCTATCTCATCCTTGATAGTTGTCCCTAAAGAAGACAGTAGGATATTGTCCCTGTATTCCTGATCCCTCCAGAGCTTTTATCTACAAGAAGCCCACAGCCAGCATCAAACTTAATGGAGAAAAACTCAAAGCAATCCCATTAAAATCAGGAACTAGACAAGGATGTCCTCTCTCCCCTTATCTATTCAATGTAGTTCTCGAAATTTTAGCTAAAGCAATAAGAGAATGAAAGGAGATTAAGGGGATACAAATTGGAAAAGAAGAGGTGAAACTATCTCTATTTGCAGATGATATGATTGTGTACATAAGTGACCCACAAATTCTTCCAAGGAACTTCTACGGCTGATAAACACCTTCAGCAATGTATCAGGATACAAGATTAACTGAAAGAAATCAGTAGCCCTCCTATACACTAAAGATAAAAAGGCTTTTATCTTTTATCTTAGCCAATCTAACAGGTGTTAGGTGGTATCTCAAAGTTGTTTTGATTTGCATTTCTCTGATGGCTAAAGATGATGTGCACTTTTTCAGGTGCCTTTCAGCCATTCGTAATTCTTCTGCTGAGAATTCCCTTTTAATATCTGAACCCCATTTTTTGATTGGGTTATTCAAGGTTTGGGGCTCTAGATTCTTGAGTTCTTTATATATCTTAGATATCAGTCCTCTATCACTTGTAGGGTTGGTGAAAATCTTTTCTCATTCTGTAGGTTGTCGTTTTGTCCTATTGACAGTGTCCTTGGCTTTAAAGAAGCTTCTAGCTTTAGGAGATCCCACTTATTATTGATCTTAGTTCTGTGCCACTGGTGTTATATTTAGGAAGTGGTGTGGAGCAAGGGAAACACTCATCCATGGTTGGTGGGAGTGTAAGCTTGTTCAGCCACTCTGGAATGCAGTATGGCAGTTTCTCAGAAATCTGAGAATCAATCACTCTAAGGATCCAGCAATACCACTTCTGGGTGTATACCCTAAAGAGGCACAGTCACATTCCAATGGCAGTAGCTCAACTATGTTCATAGCAGCATTATTTGTAATAGCAAGAACCTGGAAACAACCTAGATGCCCCTCAACTGAAGAATGGATTAACAAATTGTGGTACATCTACACAATGGAGTACTACTCAGCAGTAAGAAAAAATGATATCCTAAAATTTGCAGGCAAATGGGTGGATTTGGAAAATATCCTCCTGAGTGATGTATCACAAACCCAGAAAGATAAGCAGGGGATGTACTCACTCATTAGTGGAATGTAAACAAAACAAAACAAAAACAAAAAACAAAAAAAGGCAAAGCATGCCCAAGCTGCAAACCACAACCACTTGGGATCGGAAACATCTTGGACTGACACCTTGGATCCCATTCCCTCTAGAGAAACACCTGACTCAGTCTTGATGTTGCGGGGAGAAAACTGGATTTGCCAGGAGTGGAGGCTGAACTAAGCAATATTGGGGCATTGGGACCTTGGGACCGTCTGCCCATGGGGCGGGGGGGGGGATGGGGAGATGGGGAGAAGAGAGAATGACCTGATGTGGTGGGAGGGGGAAGGGATCTTGAATAAGGATGTTCAGGGATAGAAAATGTGACTTCTTTATTCATAATAATAAGAAAAAGAAGACAGTAGGAAGCCAGAAAGCCCAGGATTATGATGTCCTCTGACACTCTGTCCTTTAGTTTAGTGATTGTCAATTTCCTCCTAGTGTCAGTTATAATACACAGAACATGTGTGCATTTGCAGCCACATGGGCATATCCTCATGCCTCTGGAAAATGTGGCATCTAGTGTAATAAGATAGAATGTTGTACTGAGACTGTTATGAATCTTATGAAATGAAAACTAACACCTGCTTAGAAAGCTAAACATTTGCTTTATTTCAAACTATGTTTGAAACTGGTTTGAGGCATCTGTCTTCTAAGACTGACTTGCTAGCTAGCAGTGTGGCAGTTACAAATCCTAAGAGCAGAGATCTTCATAGAGACACAAGAGAGTATCTACAATGTGCCCTCATCTGCACAAATGTTAGGTCATTGGAAATCAGTACAAAGCCTCTTCTGTGAAACAAGAAGTAACTAGAAAGAAGCAGGACCAGGACATCTGGCTGGTTGAAGATGTTACAAACTGTTCCCACTCATGTGTTTAACATAAAAGTCATTGCTGTACACATCTATTGCATGTACATTTCTGCATAAATTTTATCATTCAAAAGAATGTTTATAGCAGTATTGTTTGTAATAGCAAACAACCTAGATGCCACTCAACTGAAGAATAGATTAACACACTGTGGGACATCTACATAGTGGAGTACTACTCAGCAGTTAAAAAAATGACATCCTAAAATTCACAGGCAAATGGATGGATTTGGAGAATATTCTCTTGAATGAGGTATCACAAGCCCAGAAAGATAAGCACCAGATGTACTCATTCATTAGTGGACTTTAGACAAAAAGCAAAGAACACCCAAGCTGCAATCCACAACCCCTGAAAAGCTTGGGATCAGAAGGAACTTAATAGAGATATCCAGGGAGTCCCCTAGGAAGAGAAAATAGAGAAGATCTTCCTAGTTAATTGGGAGCATAAGGGGCCATAACCAAGAAGAGGTGGGAACAAATCATGAGAGGAGATGATTGAGTGAGAGGAGCAACAAGGAGGGAGAAAAAAAAAAAAAGAGATGGAGATCTTAATAGAGGAAGCCGATGTGGGGTTGGAAAAAGACTGGGTGCTAGGGTAACCTACAAAAACTCACAGGATGTCCCTGGCTAGGTCTCCAAACAATAGTGAAGGTGTTGCCTAAACAGGACTTCCCTATAATCAAATGAATAGCTACTTCAAGTGCCATCACAGAACTTACATCCAACAATGAATAGAGGTGGAGGCAGGGATACATGGCTGAGCACTGGGCTGAGCTCCTGGTCCAGCTGAGAGCAGGAGAGGAGAGTCTATATGAGCAAGGGGATAGGGCTTATGAGGAAAATTCCCACAGTGATAGCTGGTTGGAGCTCTAGGGAGCTCACTGAATTAAGAACTTTCAAGAAAAGGAACTAGGTCCTCCAAGGATAGGCAACTATCCACTAACATGGTCAATATGTAGAGCCTTGAAGGGAGTTATCAGCCTGTGTTTCTGTGCATGGACTGGCACTTCAGAGCCCATTCCCTCCAAAGGAACATCTAACCCAGTCTTGACATTAGGATGAGGAAATCGGACCTACCTGGAGTGGATGCTGAGCTAATCTACCTTGGGATTTCTTGCCCTTTTGGGGGAGGGGATGGGGAGATGGGGAGGAGGAAGGCTGAAGGCTGACTGGGAGGGGTCAGGAGGGAAAAGGGAGGGAGAGCAAGGGGATATATAGGGAAAAAAGGACTTTATTTTATAAATAAATCAATATAAATTTTTAAAAAAGAAAAAGGAAAAATAAATTGAAGAAAAAGAATAATAAGAACAAAAGAAGTTTCAAGCAATACAAACCTACTACTTTTTGGGGGATATCACCTGAAAACACACCTGCTCTGCAGAAAGTAACTATCATGCTTTATCTCTTTTGCATAATTCTTAGAATGAATGGTACTGTCAAAGAACAGATGGACAAGATACATTGTTGAGTGGATAGTTAAATAAAGGACACAGAACTTAAGTAGAATCGTCATTAACAACAAAAAATATATCCAGTAGGTAACAACTTTATAAGTGCTTTTTAAGCTTTTTTTTTTCAAATGAAGAATATTTTGGAAAATTATTTGAGTGAGGAAATATATTATAAAAATGAGTTATATATAAATCAAACATATATGGTTATCTTTGTAATTCATGAAGAAATGTCACAGTACCTTCTATATAGTAAAAAGTAATGTGGCATTTATATAAACACAGGCTATGGAAAAGTAGCCACAGTTAGACCCTACAGACTATATTTAGTGCATGCAAAGAAAAGGCAAGTGCCATCCAGAATCTTGTATGTCAGGACTTAAGGCAAAAGCTCCCAGGTACTAAAATAAACACACAAGAAAGTGGCAGTGGCTAGTTACAGGTTAATGAACAGCCTTTATTACTGTTTAGACCTGCTCTACATATCTATGTCTGTCACAAACTGAAGCTAGGAAGGCTTTGAAGTAAAATTTGGTTTGTATTCCTCAGCATTGCAGAAGTGGTGCATCTTCCATCACAGCTTTTCACAGAAGCCCGATATCATGTGAGTTTCCCTGGTACCATACTTCCAGTTTGCCTACATACCATCTTACAATCACAATTATCAATTGATTAAGTTTTTATTGATGCAAGTTCCAAGAATCGGACCATGTATTACAAAAACAAACAATCTGCACTGCAATTACTTGTATGCTTAAGACAGCCAGTGACATATTCATCATACAATTCATGAATATGCATGTATAGGAAATGCATGGGAAATTATTTCTACCTACCAAAATGCTGCAGGAGTTTGGAAGAGATACAGAATATGGAAAAATGCTTTTCTTGTTCCTTTGGTTTAGTTCATCAACTACTGAAGAATTAAAAAACTGCTTCAAGTATGACTGAAGAACCCTAAGGTCAAAAAAGTTATCTATACGTCCTCCATAGATGGCATTTTCAAGTAATCCATGTACAAACTCCCATTGAACATCTTTGGTGCCTATGTAAAAAACAGATACTTTTATTAATTTTACTTTTAAAAATATTTTCTTTATTCTGCAGAATTTCATATAGGTATACAAATAACCACATCTAACCCATTTTCTCCTTTCAGCTCTCACCACCATGACCTCTTCCCAATTTCACTACTTTTTCCCTTTAGTAACCCACTAAGTGTAGTCAGTGCTGCATTTATATACCAGAGTATGGGGCAATCACTGCAACATGAAAACCCTACAAGTGGCCACATTCTTCAACAAACAATGATTTCCCTTCCCAAGCAACTCCAATGGGTCCTCCAGTGAGGCACGAGGCCTGTGAGACCACCTGCTCTGCCAATGCTTAAATTCTTTCTGGTTTTCTTGTGCAAAAGCTCTGTGAATTCTCAAGAGCAGGAACCATGTCCTGTCCAGAAATAGCACTTTGCAGTACTCTTCCCATCCTCTTGCTCTTACCTTCCTTTTAACTTCACTTTTAAAATGGAAATATATATATGCATATATATAAATTACTAGATTAGAGCAACATATTTAATAGAATTTAAGATTTTTTTAGCCATTAAATATTTAGTGAAGATTTTATTTTCAATGATTTTAAACTTATCAATTTAATCAAGTTATGAATATGACAATAGGGATATAGAAGTCTGGGTCACCGTAATTAGGAAATCTCAGGATCCTAAGATCTAGAGTATAGACAGCATATTCTGAACACAAGGCCATCCTGGTTTCTAATAACATAGTAATGCCTAAATAATCAATTTGGAGACTCTTGGAAAAACTTATTCCAAATGTAACTTTATCCAGAATAGCTGTCCAGTGCATATTATGAAGCAAATACTTAGACATAGAGCACACTATCACCTGTGTGATAATTGATTAAATGGGGAACTGTATTAGGCCTTCACACAGTAGTCTTTTACATGTTATAGTCTACAGTCAATTCTGTCTGCTCTTCTGGGAGGAGAAATGGAGCATCAGGCAGAAGATGCAAATGACTAGCAGAGCATTTAGACATCATGTCCATTCCTCACAGCACAAAAGTAAACACACACACACACACACACACACACACACACAGGGAAGCTGTTCTCTCCAACACTACTGCATTCTGCAGCAGAGGTATATGGCAGTCACATCACAACAATACTGCATTCTGCAGCAGAAGCATATGGCAATCATGTTGGCAGTAATATTAAGACACAGTTAGGAAGCCTCAACTCTCCAGCAAATATAATAAACATGAAACTATATTCAAATAACCAGGCAACTTCACTAGCATTATTGTTTTGCTATTACTGTTCACTATATTTCCCTATTTCCTCTTGCTATTTCACTGTCATGGGCCATGACCTAAATGCAGCAGATGGCAATTGATAATGCAGATATCAACTCACCAGATGAATAACTCTCTGATAGAAGAACCCAGTTCAATCAAGGTTTACGGGGCCACAGACTCTGAACATTGTTGCTTCTGTCTGTAATTTCACACATGCAAAAACAGCTGTGGAATTTCCCCACTACCATGAATTTTCATGTAATGTATACAAGTAATCTCATGGACACTTATATTTGTGCACTGTCTAAAGATGACTACTCATTAAGCTATATAATTTTGATGAACAGAAATATACTAGAATATGTTTGATAACTATACCTATTATTCCACGAGGACTGTAAGACGCTTAGAAGCCTGTTTTATTTCTTTACTCATACTGACATAAGAAAGCAACAATTTCTCCCTAGTCTAAGACAAGCTACACTTACCTGATTCAAAACTTGAGAGCAAGTTCAAACTAAACTAAATGCCTCTGCAAATGTCTCATAAGATTAACTTCTGCAGAAAATACACAAGGACAAGCTTCCAGATAGATGTCTAATTGGAAGGTCAAACATGAAGCAACTCTGGAGCAAGTTTTCTCATTTGCTAAGTATGGCTGATAACACAGACCAACGACTAATGCCCTACACAAATTCCTCAAGCAATTAACCCTCTGCACAAATCTCAGTCTATGATACAAGACTCAAGGTTTAGCTAATTAACTGTTTATTGTTTAGGTCCAAAATAGCAATTAAACAATTAACCAAGTCCAGAGAGAATAGCTTTATGCCCATCTAAACCATGGAAAAAAATTGACAATTAGCCAGGAATACAAAGGATGCTCTGGTCTTATAGCCTTAAATAAAGGGTTGTTTGTGATTTGGGGTTACAAGCAGGATAAGAAAATACATTTTTAGGTTTACAACACTTTTAATGCCACTGCCCAGCAAAGTGCTGAGCACTATGTCCCTGCTTATACACTGCCATAGTAAGTAGCTCTGCTCCTTATCATTTACTAAAGGAATGTGCTGTTACTCTCACATGTAGCTTTTGTAACTTTACTTTTTATTGTTTCAAGCTTCCTATTGAATGAATATATATATATATATATATATATATATATATATATATATAAAATACATGTAGAACAAAGCAGCTAGAAAATTAGAGCTGGAGAAAAATAAAGTATATGACCCCCAGTGTCTGTATGAGTTTTTATTCCCTCAAAGAGGTAAGAAATTTCTCTAAGTCCTACTACTCTGAAGGCATTTTGTTTGCAACCTTGGGTGCAGCCCTGTGAGCTGATCTCTCAGGCTCTTATAACTATAAAACTCAGAGACAAGCAAAGCAAAGGAAGTGATAGCAATGCTAATCTAAGCTTTTAGAAATAAATGATTTATATTGCTTTCTGCACAACTAGGCTACCCACATAGTAGAGGAATGAGAAATTGTCCCCAGCTGAAACCTTATTATCAAAAGCGACTAAAAAACTGGGGACTTTACCATGATCCAATTTCCCACCCTACCCTCACATTCACTAACTGATAACAGTATAAAGGCAGGCACTGGGAACAGCGTAACCCTGTGATGTCCGAGGTAGAGTGGGAGTCAGGCAGCTTCAGACATCGAGGATCCCAGGTCCAGAGCAGAGTGGGAGGTGAGCAGGTTCCAGCCCCTGGGCCTCCTGGGGACCTCATCCCAGAAGTCAGAGCCACAGTCCCTGATTTGACCTCAGGAACAGGCCTGCCCTGGATCAGGGCTGAGAGAAGCCTTCACCAGGAATCTCAAGGGTCACATCACAGATGCCTGGGTCCCGTCTTCAATGGGAGGATGTGTCATCACAGAGGGAAAGATGTTTCTCTGAACGCCGTGACCTCATGGTGTCCGAGGCAGAGTGGGAGTCGGGCAGCTTCAGATAGTGAGGATCTTGTGGCCTGACTAGAGTAAGAAGTCGTGCAGACTCTGTCTCCAGAACAGACAGGAGACACACAACCCCTGTAAGCTACAACAGACTAAGATTCCACTAACAGCTGACTAAGAGTGTACCAAGGAAGCAATGGGCAGATATCAGTGCAAGAATGCATATAACAATGTAAAGAACAACAAGGCATCACCATGTGGTATGTGCTCAAACAGGGCAGTAGCAAAGGAGACCAGAAGTTACACACACACACACACACACACACACACACACACACACACACACACACACACACAGAGCTAAGGTTTCATTTAATACAGACAAACAGAACCATAATGTGACATGGAAACAGAATGAAAAAAAAAAAAAAACCTGTCAAAGCACAGGATATCTGAGAAAAATAAAAGAACTGAGAGATATTTATAGGCTTGAAGCAGAGCACAAGCCTATAAAGAATACCATCTACTGAAATGAGGGGATGTGGTGAAGAGCAGCAGGACAGGACAGCAAGGCTCCCAGGGAACATGGGACAGTGGTTGTAGCACTTAAGTTAGATTTCTATAGACCTAATCTCTCTGCACTGTGTGTCTGATCTCTAACGTCTCAGCGATGAATAACAGAATCTAAGGATCAGACTGCTACTGGTTTCTAGGAAGCCACAGGTAAATGGTCCTAGGGGATGAAGTCACAGGTTTCATTCCTGATTAGTTCAGTAGCCTTATTTAGGAATTCCACCAGGACTCTACAAATTCTTAGCTTTAGCCCTGCATTGCTGTGATACAGAGTATTAATGCCTCAGTAAGAGATCTGAACAATTTAGTTGAAGGTCGAAAATTTTGTAGACCACATAATGGACACAAGCTCTTTCTAGATCTGCTTCCTGAAAACTACTGGTTAGGTCAGAATTCTAATACATTATATCAAAATCAATGAACACAGTAGACAATCTTCAGTAGATAACATAGCAGTCAGGAAATTATAATACCCAATACAAAGCAAAGCCCCTAATCTGTGATAGAAATTAACCATTTATGTAAACCATGAACAGCAGTGCAAATTCAATCTTGGTTTTTTGTTTATTAAAGCTTACCATTGAAGAGTCTGTCAATGATGCTGTATCCTGCCCGAAGATCTGATAAGGAAAACTCATAAAATTTGGTCCAACCCTATCAAAGCAAATTTAAGAGATAATAAAACCGAAGACATGCATTTATATATATATATATATATATATAAACTGGAATGGAATTATAAACTCATTTTCATGCCTCTGAGGTCAGTATATTTTTAGAAATACTACCAAAATAAGTCCTAAAACTATACATTATTTCTTATGTTCATTTATATTATGCAGCCAAACAATTACCTAACAGCTATAATGTTTACGTAAAAACATCCCTAAAACATGATACTAAGGACAATAATGTTAAATATAAAACTAATTTCTACATGTTTTCCATTCACTATACTAATTACATAATCAAATAAGTTCACACTAAAAAAATTTAAAACCTGGGTCGTATTAGTATTTAGAGATATACCAGTATTGATTAACCATTCAATTTCTTAAATGTTCATTACAGATGAGATCTCAAGCACATAAAAATAAAACCAAACACAAATCTGTTTCCATGTAGCTTACACATAAATGCAGAGACAACAAAAAAAGGCCACATAAAGCATATCTATATCAGGTTTGATAGTAAGAAATATACTTGCTACATGGATGAGAAAGATCTGACCCAACCTAGGAGATAAGAATAGTCAGCCCATTGGAAAAGAATATAATGGATAGAAAAGTGAATATTTTTAAAACTTCAGGAAGAGATTAACAGTATTGAACCAGATTGTAATGGGAATGGAAATACCAAAGAAGAATGGAATAGAATGACTTTGAAGTCTTCAGGATACATGGAGCTCTAAAAGAACAGCAGGCTGAGAAAGGATTATCAAGAAATAAAATTCATAATACTTCAAATAAGCTCCCTACCAGCTCAACGATACTCACACTGGCATTATGTTTGGAGGTAACTAGTACTTGATAATGGATTGAGGAAAAAGGTGGGCAGGGGAATACAGCAAGAACAATTCCTGGAATGTTAACTCGAGAAAGCAGTGAGGTGCAAAGGCCTTTTACTAAGACTATCCTGGCGGAAATAGGTATGAGAGGTTTAATTTTTGAAATCTGAGATATGTGTTAAGATGTACACTACAGGCCTGGTACATGATACCACTGGGTACCTTCTACTAGGTCACAGGCTGGCCTTCATACATCAACTCAGTGGGTACATGAAGCATATACTACACATTACACAATGTAGAAGTGTAACAGAAAAACAATAAATTAGAAAATCAAATTATGATATAACCCTACCTAAATATACTAAATTATAAAAATATCCTAACAAATAAATGTAAAGCTTAAGTTCTATCAAAACATACTTATAATTACCTGTGGAATATAATTTCTTCTTTCTTGACAGGCAGCATGAAACCATGCCAAACTAAAAAGAGCATGAGCCCGGTGTAGATTATCTTTTTTGCTAATTTGCTCAGGAGTCCAAGACTCATAAGTACGCATCAAATTCTTCTTCAAACCTGGAGGTGACTAAAATAATAAAATATGAACATACTTCCTATTGCTTAGAAGATTACAAATACAGGAAACCTGCATCAACATGCTTTCTTCTTAAGGAAGGAAGCTTTTCAGCAAAAGGTTGATGTAATTTTCTGTTTCTCAAAAGTGTACAAATATAGAACTAGCCTTAAATCTTGCACCAAATACTTCATATTATTTGTATTTTCAAAATAAAATAAATCTATTTCATCAAATGTATTCAAAATAACAAAGTAAATTTCATGTGATCATTAAGAACTTCTTGTTTACCAAACCAAAATTGTCATTTGTAATACTAGTGTGACACTGAATGCTGACAGAAAAGGGAGGGGCACAAGATGAGTGTGAAATTCCCTTTAACAGCTTTTAAAACTGTGAGTCCACCTACTATGATGACTGAGCAGTTACAGATGGACCTGCCTGGAACTAAAGTTTAGGGAATATATATAGAGATAGATGTGTTTGTAAATCTCTACAACAAAATAAAATAATTCAGTTGAAAAAGGAGAATGGAAATGCCTTAAACATTTCTCCAGAGAAGATATGCAAATATTTAACAAGCATGAGAAGAGGCTAAATACCACTAGTCGTCATAGAAATGCAGACCAAAATCTCAAGGATTTTTCACCTACCATCTATCAGGATGGCAACTATAGGTTATAAAATACAGATGTTGGCAAAGATGCAGAAAACTTGAACATTATTAGTGGGAATATAATTACTATGGACACATTGGGGAAACAGCACAAAGGCTCTTCACAAAGTTAAAACAGAAATTACCAGGTAATCCAGAAAATTAATAAGATGGTAAATTTTCTATAAACAACAATAACAAAATGATATGAAATAAAATTTGGAAATAAGATTAAAACCGTTTTATATTTTCTCATGCTATTTATGTAATTTATACCTCATAAAAGTATTAAAAACAAGTTTTTATAATTTTGAGTAATATATAGTTACATGACTTTAGAGGCAATGTATAGATTATTTTCCTTCTGAATCATCTTACCTCATATGTTATCTTCAAACTTGACTGGAGTAAAATGGGTGTGAAGTTGGGATGAACTTCTGCAGTGAGCCATAGACGAAAAGTATCTTTAGGTTGAAGAGTATTCAATTCCTTTTTACAAACCAATAAATACAAAGGTATTTCAGCACACACACACACACATATTTCCCTTTGTCACATTTTGATGTGTCTTATATTTGGATTATATTTCCTTTAAAGTTTTACCTTTTTAATTTAATAATAGATAAATCTTAACTGGGTAACAGACTCTCAATTACAGGTCTTCCTTTCAAACATATCAACCAACTTGTTCTGTCTTAAGACTATTCTCCTCCTAGGGTTACTTAAATCATTATTACAGTTTACATTTAGCTTTCATAAATACCTAAAATCCACTGTAATTTCTTGAGACAGATAACAAAACATGAATATAACATAATGGTATAAACAGAACTGCAATCCATCAAAGCATCTCTTATTTTTTCTTCGTAAAAATTCACTAAGCTTCTGTCAGTCATAATCAATAATTTCTTAGATTCCTTATCCACCCTTTAAAAGGGCAGAATTTTGTAGACTTCCTACTGAAAATATCAATTTTGTTTGGCATACATGTAGTTTTAAGAAAACAAACAGGCCTACAATTAGTTCTTCTCAATTATTAACTTTCCCAAACATAATAACACACACCACTTGGACATTGATGCAGTTTGGAGATAATGCACTGATATAATTCATGTTCTTGTGCCATATCCATCTCCAGCTACCTGTGGTGGTTTAAATGACAATGGCCCTTACAGGCCTATAGGGAGGGGCTTTATAGGAGGCATGACAGTATTGATGTGGGTGTGGTTTTGTTGAAGGAACCATGTCAATAGGGGGTGTGGTCTTTGAGGTCTCAAATGTTCAATCCAGGCCTGGTGTCTCATTCTCTCTTCCGGTTGCCGGCAGGTCCAATATAAAACTCTAAATTCTGTCTCCAGCACCATGTCTGCCTATGCATTACAATGCTTTCTGCCATGATGAATACTTCTTTGACTGCAAGCCAGCCCCCAATTAAATGATTTCCCTTTATAGGAGTTGCTGTGGTCTTGGGGTTTCTTCACAGCAATAGAAATCCTATGACACTACCTTTTCCAGAACTGGAAGCCAAGACACCACGAGATGTAAGTTCTTCAAACAGAGCCAGTCTCCATTCAGTGCACACTCTTTTAGCATCTGAACTGCTAAATCAGCTTGACCTTGACCCATGGCAACCTACACAAACAAAAACCCCAGTGAAAAGTATCTGCTAAAACACATTTTAACAAGATTGTCGGAGATTAAGGATAATCAAGTTTTTAAAGAAAAGTCAAAACAAATACCAAGAATTAATCATTCCCAAAAGCATTAAAATAAATGTATAGGTTAGATGTATAGTTTTTATACATCTTCCTGTCAAAGTCAGTGGTCACAGGCACCAGACCATGCAGGGATCCTGATTCTATATTACGTTCAAATGCAAACATACTTTACGAACAAATAAGCTATCTATTCACCAGTGGAAAGCCCACGGCTTGTCAGTTTCACCCTATCACCGACCAGAGCTGCCCTAGCAGAATTATTTCTTTTTAAGTTTTAATGAGTATGAAGTATTTGAATTTTTAAATCATAACTTTTAATGAAGAGATTTATTAACTTTCCAAAAACTGACAATTAACTAATAAGTTCATCTTCAAAGCTGCATGCATGAAAGTTGACTTGAAGATGATAAGAATGAACAAAGTTCATTCATTAAGAAAAACAGCATGCTATTGGATGGATCTTGCTCAAAATATTTATGCAGTTCTGTGCTTTTAAGTCAAGGAACTCTCAGGTAAATATTCCTGCATTTGCTATAAAAGCATCTAATGAACAATTCTAAAGTCATTCCAACTTTACTCAGATGTCTCCATTCTCTGTTGTGCTGACAAAAACAAAAAAAACAAAAAATCCCACATTTTGGTGCCTTCGCTCAAGCTGTCCTGGAACTTGGTGAAGGCTGAGGTTGTGTGCCACCCTAATACCAAGGCAATGAACCACTTCCTCCTCCCTGCCTTCCGCCTCCCTTTACACATACTGTACTTCACACTCAATGATTTGCTTCCCTTTAAAGAAACACATTGGTGATTTCACTAGGCTAATCTGGATAAATCAGAATAATTTTCCCATCTCAAGATCCTTAATTACATTCACAAGCCTCTTTTTGCTAGTCTTGAGTTCTGGATATGGATACCTCTCAACACTATTTTTTTTAATTGCCCATTCTCTGCTAGGATCTAGGATCTGGGGTAGGAAGAACAAGGAAACCCCTACCTACCTGGTGGTAGCACTCGCTGCTTCTTTCAACATTAGCAAGTTCTTGAAGTTCCTGAGAAGGGTCAGCTCCCGGGGAAATAATAATCAAGATGGGCTCGATGTCTATCGTCTCTTTGTATAAACGTCTGAGATTCAGGGGAAGAGGAGATAACTCCTTCAGTCCTAAAACATGTATTACAGAAATAAAAGAAAGAACAGCAACATTCATTATAAAATATATTAAAAACTATTACATGAAGTACATAAGCCACTTCTCTGAACAGCAAAAGGGAGACCATCCCAGAAAACGACAGCTGGATACAATGCAGAGAGTGATGGATTGTTGGGGAGTGTACTGGGTTGTTTTGTGCCAATCTGACACAGCTATAGAGTCATTGGAGGAAGCAGCCTCAGCTCAGGACATGCCTCCTTAAGATCCAGCTGTAAGGCATTTTCTCATTTAGTGATCAATGCAGGAGGGCCCAGGCCATGGTGGGTGGTGCCACCCCTGGGTTGCCGGTCCTGGGTTCTATGAGAAGGTGGGCTGATAAACCATGGGAAGCAACAAGTAAGCAGCTCCCCAGGGCTCGCCAACAATGAGCCATTATTGGTTGTCCAATGCAGAGTAGTCAGCCTTGAAACCACATACACACAAACAACAAAGATTCAGCAGGTTTTGTGTGTGTGTGTGTGTGTGTGTGTGTGTGTGTATACATACATATATATATGTAAGCACACATATATGTGAAAACACACACACAATAATAATAAAAGAATAGGAGGCTATGAACTTGAGAGTAGAGGGGATACAGGCAAGGTTTAGGAACAATACCTGGAAGTGGCTGGAGGGAAGAAAAGCAGTAGGGAAAGTGGTATAATTCTATTTCAGTTAAAATACTCTACACATAACCACAATATAGAATTAAAACCTACTTAATTTTTAATTTCATATTACATCTTTTTCTCTAAAAAGCACTCAGATACTAATAACACTACTTATTAATGATTCCAAGAATGTGTGCTTTTGTAACACTTTCCTATAAGGTGCCCTCTGCTTGCTACATGGCTATCAAGGAGACCCTGGCTAAACATTGAGCAGCTGAAAAAATGAGGAGGTAGAATTAGAATCTCCAGACTTTAAGTCATCCAAGCAAACACTTTTCTTGTGTTGAGAGAACAAAGAGTGTTTTCTTCAGACATCATGATAGTGACTCAAATAGAAGATGAAAAGCACCCTTTACCTGTAAGTGGCCCATGCATGGCACTCACAGGCACTGTGCTCTGGTTTCCTCCATTGTAAAGATAATCATCAGTACTTTGGAGCCCAATAATCTAATGCCATTATCGTAGATTCCATTTGTGCTAATCATTACACTATGCAGTCTATTTATCTGCTTTAAAAATCACATGAGAACCTTGGAAAACAAATATAATAGTCATTTTCTGTGAAGGAAAACTAATATGCAAAAGAAGCTAAATGTCTTGCCCAGGGCCTCCAGCCACTAATTGTACTCAAACAATTCACCTTTGCTTCCTCCTCCAAAGTCCTATTCAGATAGTGAATAACATATTTCCTATTATATGTAAATCTCCTCTGTCTATAATGTCTATAACCTAATAAAAAGTTGAAAATACCCACTTCAATTAAGAACTTAAAACACACTTGTTTGAGCTAACTTGCAAAAGAAAATGACATAGAAACAGAAACACAAGAGAGGTTGGGAAGGCCCAATGCCCAGCAGAATGAACACACACAAGCAAGCAAGGATTCCACATGTCTTCAAAAGAGAAATGAATAAAAACAGGAACATAGGAGATCTTTCTATCTTCTGGTATCTTCTCCAATTTCTTTCTTCAAAGACTTGAAGTTCCTGTCATATAGTTCTTTCACTTGTTTGGTTGGAATTACACCAAGGTATTTTATATTATTTATGACTATTGTGAAAGGTGTCACTTCCTTGATTTCTTTCTCAGCCTGTTGACTGTATTAAGAAGAACTACTGATTATTTTAGTTAATTTTATAAGCAGTCATTTCTCCACAGAAAAGTCTCTCATGTTCTGAGCCTGGCACCAAGGCTACTATCCTGGTACTCCTACATCCAATGCTACAGAGACCACAGAAACATGGGATAAATGTCGAGGGAAAGGATCATAGACTAGATTCTATCATTTTGATTGGTTCTTCTCAAATCCCTGATTACTTTGATGGCTGGACTAACTGTGCTTTTGTCAGCTAGACAACAGTAGACAATAGCCTCCTTCCCCAGAAAGCTACAACCACCTTGGTAGTTTATTAGTTAGGTTTCTTGTTAGAAATACAGATTTGTTTGGCTTGGTCACAAGCTTCATATTAAAAGATAAACATGCTTCAGATGTAAATTTCCACTAAAGAAACATGATTTGCAATGCCTGTTTTCAGTAGTAACTACTTGTGTCTCTGGCAAATGAATAGATTAAAAAGGAGTTAAAGTCTATGCAAGTTTTTAAGAGTCTAAGAAAGGATTTTAGGATATATAAAGGATTAAAATGTGAAATCTTAATTAAGTTCTGAGGGTCTCAGGAAATATGAGATGTATAAGTGAAAGTTGTAAAAGTGCAATTGAGTGATTTAAGACATGTGAAAATGGGAACTGTTTCAGCCTTCTGTTCCCTTTCTCTGCTATTGTTACACTGGGATTTTGGAGATGCTGAGTTTTGGCACTGATAATTGGGGATCTAATAAACTGATAGAGCATTGACTACTTACTATTCAGTTGTGAGCTCAAGATTCTGAATTTCCTTTGTTTGTTTTTTTTGGTTGGGTTTTTTTTTTTCTAGGAATAAACTTAAAAGTGTACACCATGACATCTAGCTCTTTTCATACTTTCCTTAAACAATTCTTATGAAACTTTCTTACAGAAATGAATTTCCAGGTAGGTGATAACTTTTAATTCTTCAGACAATACTCTTTGAAAGGCTGAAAAAACTACTGAAAATTAAATAAACAGCCAATGTTTACTTTTACATATACCAGAATTACTAATTTTGGTGTTTATATTTCTGAAAGGTATAGTATATTTTGTCACTATAATTTTTTTTCCATTTTGCCACTAATATTTGAATGCCTTCTTTGTAATCCTTATAACAAAAGGGATTATAACAAAAAACTTCCATAGAAAAATAAGTTTTAAAACCTTAGTATTTTCACCTTGTTAAATATAGGATGTCAGTTATGTAATTTAATTCAACATTAACTACAATTATGGTCCCAATAGGGAGATGTGTATTTCTATCCAAGTGGAGATTATAAGTCACATGAATAATAAAAACAAATAATAAAAGACCTTAAAACATTTCTATTAAGATTAGCATAAGAAGGACTAAATTCAAAAGCAGTCCCTCAGGTGAGTAATGTAGAGTCTGCAAAGAGCTGAACTTACCCAGGGTCTTACAGGCAAACAGAGCCATGGCACTCTGCAGTCTGTCTGGCCGTAGAGCCTGAACGACAAGAACCTAAAACAATATAGACAATTTTGTAAATAGATCTTTTTCAGCAGCCTAATTAATGTTTACAGAAATACAAGGGTAACCAATGTTGCACACTATTTACTATACTTGAAACTGTCACAACAGTTATAAACCAGGACTTCCCTTTTATGTCAAAAATTTGTTAAAGCTGTTATGTGAAGCAAAGGTAGGATGAGTAAGTTATGTCTTCAAGATTCTATAAAGGGCCTGGTGGCTGGTGAAGATGGCAGGGTAAATGCTTAGCATCTGGCAGCTGCCTCCCTGACATTTGAATTATGTTTCCGATGAGTCCTGTGTATCTATAACATTCCTTTGATAAGTAAATGTTCATTTTCAGATGGTTTGTTGTTTGGTTTAAGCACATCTGCTGAGATAGCATTCACTGCACAAGTAAACAGAATGAACTGGCTTCTATTCAGAGAAGAGGCAAGTGAAGGACCAATTTCTAGGGCACTGCCTTTCAGAGCCATTTGCCAAGCTCAAGTTAAAGGCACTCAGCCAGGGACCTCAGGACTGTCCTTTGAAATGGAGTTTTAAAAAGCTCCCTTTTCTTTACATTAAATCCTCTCCTTAGATAAGACTCTTTACAATTAAGTAAATGAAGAATCTATATAACTTATAGTTTAGTTGTCTTTTTAAAGACCTCTTTCCCATTGAAGGATAGCACTTGGACCAGCGGCCGACAGAGTAACGAAGATGCAGGGACTCACTGAGAAATGTCACCAGGGTTCTCTCTGGAGAAGATTGCCAAAGCAGAAAGCCCTTCTTTCCGCATGAGGATAAGTTACACAGTATGCTAAAAGCAAAGCTTTTACTTATAGGGCATCTCAAGAACAAGAGAAACATCTCAGTTTTGATTTTGTTCTGCGCTTAGATAACATTACATTTTACCTGCTGAAATAAGGAAACTTTCTTTGCAAGAATTGATGGAAACTCCTGCTCACACATTGAGTGGTGATAGTAAGTACGCCAAAGTGCCACGTCTTCGAAGCAGAGGGTGTGGTAGAGACCAGGGAGAGCAATCTAAAAGGGAAACTAACATGTAAGGTGCTGCAACCATATGTACATGAACATACCATATAAAAACTTACTATAAAAGCCAAAGAAAACTAATTACCATTGATGCTTCTATTTTTTCTACTTTGGGTAGTTTGTCTCACATTTCATGCTTAGAAACAGCATTGTGAACTCACCCACACTAAAGACAGTGAAGCACTCCCAACCAATATTCCTAAGAGATACTTTATGTACACAAAGACACTAGTACCTAGTTATCTCCCCCATCATAAAAACCAAATGCAAGCCCTAGGGAGTGCACAGCTGAGCTCATGTTAAAGTGAAAGTCTATCTCTAGCAAAACACATGTTCTTTATAACAAAACTTTGCTATGGTGCTACTGGGGGCATCTCACTTGGGTTTCAGTTTCAGGCTTTCTCTGTGGAAGTCTTATTGAGACACTTATATAGCAGCTTAATAAGAATCTCACTCTCAGTTTCTCCTCAACAAGAATTATGCAAAGTGAGTTGAGCCAGAGTTCTTTACTTCTTTAGTGGCAGTTGGCTCTTGGGGACACTGACATCCAGCAGCTTCTCCTTGTTTACTGCCTGCATTCCTATCTGTCCATGTCTTCTGAACTGAGCTCAGTACTAAACTGAACTCCTGCCCTACAGTGTGTACACATATCCGTGTGTGCGTGTGTGTGCATGTGTGAGAAAGAGCAACAGAGACAGAGAGAGACAGAGAATGTGTGTAAATTTTGAAATAAAATTCACTTTTACAGATTTACCTTCTGTCCAACTCTGGTCTTTCGGAACATCAGCAAATCCTTCAGAAAGCATGTTTTCTATAAACTGTATTTGTTTACGTATCTATATGTGACCACATAATTTCTTTTGCCTCTAAATGTTTAAACCCACCTTGCTAGCTCAGAAGTGTCTGTTCAACACTTGCTTTAAACAATACCACCTCTCAGAGATTTACCCAAATATATCCATTCCTTCTATCTCAGTATTTTCCTTTCCCCAACATTTTCCAGGAATGGACAATATGAACAGAAGTGCAAATCTGTATAGAAGGATGTTTCATTTAAAAATGATCGGAGACCTGTATCTGTAGTACAGAACTTCATGCATAGACAAATGCATCAAGACTGTTAGGATACTATATCTAGCAGCTGTACCCATATCTAAATAATTTTTGTCCTAGTAACATTTCATTATATAACCTAAATAAAATTAAGTAATGAGACTTAGCAATGCGCAGTTAACTTAATCAGTTTTAATAAATGATTCTAAGACTCTGGATAATATCTGATAATTGTCTGTTAGCTTCATAACAACCGGCATATAAGTCCCATCACTACTAACACTAGTGCACTATGCATTACATAATCATTCCATTATCAGCCAGTCTTCTGAGATGGATAGCAGTTAGTGTGTCCTCTGCCATGTATCAGGCATCAGATCAAACAATCAAGACTGTGGATCTTGTGTGGAGTCAACCATGTCAAATGGCAATTTTTCTGGTATGTTCTTGACAATGAGTTTGCTTGTGAAAGAGTTTCTTAGTATATAACAAAAACATTTGACATCTCATTGATGTTAAAGAAAACGACAGCTGCATAACAGTTAAGAAGTAAGAGCATATCTGATTCAAGGCCATTACAATGGGAAGATATCAATATATAACAGGCTCAATTCTTAATGTAATCAGAAAATATAAATGTATATAGCCAAGAAACAGGATCAAAGTCAGTGAATAAACAGTTACTAAGAAAATTCAGGGGTAAAGTATGTTCTAACTAAATGAACTGAACAGGATTCTTTATCAAGGTGAGATGGCAAAGAATTTCACAGCTTGTTCAATGCAGAACATAGAATTCTGAGCAAACAACAGCCTACTGAGTTCCTGGTAAAATAAGATTTGACAGTGCTGTACATAGGGAGGTATAGGAAAAATGTCAGTAGGTTGATTTAAATTAAGTCAACTAGAAAATTCTGGTCATAGATATTATAATAGCCAGTAATAAATGAATGAAGAGAGAGACATATGGTATGAAGAGAAACCCATTCATTTTATCAAGAAAAATGTATGAAAAGAAGGCATACAGCATAATGGTAAAAGACCCAACTGTGAAACTCCAACTTTAGCTTTGAATTGTGCCCCCTTCACTGTTAAATCAAAAGGATCTCAACAGCTGCCTTCCATGCTGTTGGAACTATGTAATAAGAGAGCCATTTTCAAGCTCTGCAGAACAGCTCAGAGTGATCAATAAATGATGGTTATCTTCATCGTTTCCTCTGTGGGCTACCATAGTGCTATACAGTTGTAAGGAGACTAGGCCAAGGAAGGAAAAGAGGGAACTAAGGTAGAAGGACATTTGTCTTTCATCTCTATAAATATAATGCTTAGCACTGAGCAATTAAAATAAGCTGCCTGGAGGAGGCAGATGTCACAGTAATTCTACTACTAAATATCAACACTGATATAAACAAGATTCACATACAAAATGTCAACACAAGTATAACACACATAAAAAGATAAAATAGAATATCCCAGGAAACATAAAAGAAACCCTTCAGTGGGAGCTGGGATCCAGTTCTCTGGCTAAAGTGCACACATGAAGAGCCAGGCACGGTGGCCTGAGTCTACAGTTCTAGCTCTGGGGGTCACAAACATCAGGATCCCTGGTACTTGCTGATCATTTCATCTAACTCATTCGGTAGGCTCTGGGCTCAGTAAGAGATGCTGTCTCAACAAGAAAAGAAAAATAAAAAAAGAAAACGGAAAGCAACAGAGTAAGATATTCAATCTTGACTTCTGACTTCCATATGCACCAGCACACATGTGCACAGGCATACAATAGACAAACACAGACACATAATTTAAAAAAATATAAATAATAAAAATACCTTCAATGTTGCCACAGCCCAGCTTCTTTCCTGATCTATCCAAGATGGAAGTTGATCACGAATTCTTTGTTGAGAGTCCTTCAGTAAAAGTAATTTTCTTTAATGCATTTGGCAAAATTCATTTTTTTAAAAAAGCAATTGAATAGCTATTTTTATCAAAACAAGTTTGAAAACAAAACATTCTATATATTACTTCTTTATACTTATTAAGTCACCATGGTAATATTCTATATAACACTGTTAAAGTTCCCTGATATATAAAACATGGCACTCATTTTTATTGTGCTTAATCAACCTTTCCACATAAGCATAGGGGGACCTGGAATGCTAGTTCACAGGTAAGCACCATCTGCAATCTGCCCAGAAAACTGCGTTGCTTCTTCTGACCTTTGTGCTATTTGTGCTGTCAGAGCCTCCCCCAACTCTTATCATAAGCTTGATAAGAAGCTGTCACATTTACTTTATAGAGACTCAATGTAGTCATCTCCAATCTTTATATTGTTACTCTGTTCGTCAAGGAGACTTATGCATGCTTTACTATGCATACAGGATTGAACTGATTGTCACTGGAAAAGTTTGTGCTGTGCTTAAATATGCCGAAAATAAGGTCAGAGTTAGACTCCCATAGTCTGTGCCAATACTGGCTACTTAGTTGTGTTGAGCCAATTGCCTCCCAGGGATGTTACTTTGCTGGCTGTGGCAGCTGCAGAGACCCACCACAATGATGTAGACTGCATTGTATTTTCACTGCATGCAACAGTTCCAGGACTATTAGCTACTATTTAGTCAAATACAAAATTTATGTTAAAAGCTGTGTCTCAATAGATTTTTAAAAAGTAATTTTAAACATTAGTATGTAAGACATCAATTTTCCTAAATATTATCTTTCTTAAAGCAAAATAAGATACAAATTCTGTGAAATATATGCAATATTAAAATCTGAGTATTTAATATGTAAAAATATAACTTTTCAAGGTATAAAAATATACTAAGACAATTTTATAGCAAGGAAGCACAGGTAAAGACATACTTTTCTAATAAAAGCATAATTTCAACAATAATTTTAAACCTGTGATGCAATCGTATCTCATAAAACCAAAGGCAAGTACTTTTTCCCCTAGTAGAGAAAACAAATTTTAACTTACAGCTTTGCGCAGCATGTCTCCAACAACTACACCTGTAAATGTATCCCATTCCTAGTGAATAAAACATGAGGGACACAAAAAAATATCAGAACACAATGAGCCAACACATTGTCTTAATTTCTTTTTTTTTCCTTTAAGATAAATAACAGCTCAATGACTTTGTTTTTCCTCTTAAGGTTTTCTTAGATTTTATGTTATTTTTATTCATTTGCACATTATACATCGATTATGTCCATTCAACCCATCTACCCTCTTCTTCCTGTTCCTTTCCTTTTTCTATTTTTCTTTTCATATCATGTATAAAGAAGTGAAATCTTCTATCCCTGTATACCCGTATTCAAGGTCCCTTCCCCTCCCATCACATCAGGTCACTCTCTCTTCTCCACATCTCTACATCTCCTCCCGAGCATGGGAAGGAAATCCCAAGGTCCCATTATTTCTCAGTTCAGCCTCCACTCCTGGCAGATCCAGTTTTCTCACCCCAAAATTGAGACTGAGTCAGGTGTTCCTCTAGGAGGAGTAAGATCCAAGGTTTCAGTCCAAGATGTTTCAGACTCCAACCTGTTCAGTGGTTGTGGTTTGCAGTTTCAACATGCTGTGCCTTTTTCTTTTTTGTTTAGAGTCCACTAATGAGTGAGTACATCCCCTGGTTATCTTTCTGCATTGGTGATACCTAGCTCAGGAGGATATTCTCCCAATCGATCCACTTGCCAGCAAATTTTAGGATATCATTTTTCCTTACTGCTGAGTAGTACTCCATTGTGTAGATGTATCACAATTTGTTAATCCATTCTTCAGTTGAGGGGCATCTAGGTTGTTTCCAGGTTCTTGCTATTACAAATAATGCTGCTATGAACATAGCTGAGCTAATGCCTTTGGAGTGTGACTGTGCATCATTAGGGTATACACCCAGAAGTGGTATTGCTGAGTCCTTGGGGAGATTGATTCTCACTTTTCTGAGAAACTGCCATACTGTGTTCCAAAGTGGATGAACAAGCTTACACTCCCACCAACATTGGAGGAGTGTTCCCCTCACTCTGCAACATCTCTAGCATAGGTTGTCATCTGTGTCTTTTATCTTAGCCAATCTGACAGGTGTCAGGTGGTATCTCAAAGTTGTTTTGATTTACATTTCTCTGATGGCTAAATATGTCAATTCCATTCCATTGATCCACAAATCTGTTTTTATGCCAGTACCAGGCTGTTTTTATTATTGTAGCTCTATAGTATAACTTGAAGTCAGGGATGGTGATGCCACCTGAGGTTCTTTTGTTGAGCGAAATTGTTTTGGCAATCCTGGCTTTCCTGTTATTCTAAATGATATTGAGTAATTGTTCTTTCAAGGTCCGAAAAATATTGTGTTAGGATTTTGATGGGCAGTCCATTGAATCTATAGATTGCTTTTGGTAGAATTGCCATTTGTACTATGTTGATCCTACCTATTCAGGAACATAGGAGAGCTTTCCATTTTCTGATATCCTCTTCTATTTCTTTCTTCAGTGATTTAAAATTTTTGAAAAGTAGATGTTACTTCTTTGGTTATAGTTACTCCACGGTATTTAATGCAATTTGCAGCTATTAATAAAAGGTAATGTTTCCCTTATTTCTTTTACAGCCCTTCTATCTTTAGTGTATAGAAGGGCTACTGATTTCTTTAAGTTAATCTTGTATGCTGCTACATTGCTGAAGGAAGGTGTTTATCAGCCATAGAAGTTCCTTGGTAGAATTTTGTGGGTCACTTATGTATAGAATCATATCATCAGCAAATAGAGATAGTTTCACTTCTTCTTTTCCAATTTGTATCCCCTTAATCTCTTTTTGTTCTCTTATTGCTTTAGCTAAAACTTGGAGAACTACATTGAATAGATAAGGGGAGAGATGATATCCTTGTGTAGTTCCTGATTTTAGTGGGATTGATTTAAGTTTTTCTCCATTAAGTTTGATGCTGACTGTCAGCTTCTTGTAAACTATGTTTATTATATTGAGATATTGTCCCTGTATTCCTGATTCCTGCAGAGCTTTTGTCATAGAGAAGTGTTGGATTTTGTCAAAGGCTTTTTCAGCATCTAAGGATATGATCAAGTGGTTTTGTTCCTTTAGTTTGTTTATATGATGGATAACGTTTACAGTTTTTTTGTATGTTAAACCAACCATGCATGACTGGGATGAAGTCTACTTGGTCATGATGGATGATATTTTTTATATATTGTTGTATACAATTTGCCAAAATTTTGTTAAGAATTTAAGCATCAATATTCATGAGGGAAATTGGTCTGCCATTCTCCTTCTTTGTTGTGTCTTTGAATGGCTTGGGTACTGGGGTAATTGTGGCGTCATAAAAGAAATTTGGCAATATTCCTTCAGTTTCTACTGTGTGAAATAGTTTGAGGAGTAATGGTAGTAATTCTTCTTTGAATGTCTGGTAGAATTATGCACTGAAACGATCTAGACCTGAGCTTTTTTTACATGGGAGGATTTTAATGACAGCTTCAATTTTCTTGAGGGTTATAGGCCAGTTTAGGTAATTAATCTGTTCTTCATTTAATTTTGGTAAATGGTACCTGTCCAGAAAGCTGTCCGTTTCTTCTAGGTTTTCCATTTTTGTGGAATACAGATTTTCAAAGTATGATCTGATAATTCTCTGGCTTTCCTGGGGGTCTGTTGTTATGTCCTCCTTTTCATTTCTGATTTTGTTGATCTGGATACTCTCTCTGCTTTTTGATTAGTTTGCATAAGGGGTTATCTACCTTGTTGACTTTCTCAAAGAACCAACTCTTTATTCATTGATTCTTTGTATTGTTCTTTTTGTTTCAAATGTATTGATTTCAGCTCTAAGTTTGATTATTTCCTGCTGTCTACTCCTTCTAGGTGAGTTTGCTTCTAATTGTTCTAAGGCTTTCAGCTGAGCTATTAGTTCTCTAGTGTGGGATTTCTGTATGTTTTTCTTATAGGCATCCAGCACTATGAATTTTCCTATTAAGACTGCTTTCATTGTGTCTCACATGTTTGTGTACATTGTGGATTCATTTTCATTAAATTCTAGGAAGACTTTGATTCCTTTCTTAATTTCTTCCTTGACCCAAAGGTGGTTCAGCTAAGTGATGTATAGTTTCCATGAGTTTGGCTTTCTTTGATTTTTGATGTTGTTGAACTCTAACTTTAGGCCCTGGTGGTCCGATATGTTACAAGAGATTATTTTCATTTTTTTGTATCTGTTGATATTTGCTTTATGACCAATTATGTGGTCAATTTTGGAGAAAGTTCCATGAGGAGTTGAGAAATATGTATATTCCTTTGCATTTGGGTGGAAGCTTCTGTAGATATCTTTTAAATCCATCTGCAACATAACTTCTATTAGACTCCTTATTTCTCTGTTAAGTCTCTGTCTGGTTGACCTCTCCAGGGGTGAAAGTGGGGTTTTGAAGTCTCCTACTATTAGGGTTTGAGAATTGATGTGGGATTTGAGCTTTAGCAGTGTTTCTTTTACAAAGGTAGGTGCCCTTATATTAGGGGCATAAATATTCAGGATTGAAATCTCTTCTTGACTAATTTTTCCTGTGATGAATAAGACCAACTTGGTCCCTTTTAATTGCTTTTAGTTTAAAGTCTACTTTGTTAGATATTAGGATTGTTTGTTAAGAAACAAACCTCAGCTTGTTTCTTAGGACCATTTGACTGGAAAATCTTTTCCCAACCCTTTACTCTGAGCCTGTGTCTTTCTTTCTGGTTGAGGTGTATTTCTTGTAGGGAACAGAAGGATGGCTTCTGTTATTGTATTCATCTTGTTAGTGTGTGTCTTTTTATAGGTGAGTTGATTCCATTGGTATTAACGGATATTAGTGACCACTCATTGATATTTCCTGCTATTTTTGGTGGTACCTTGTATGTATTTCCTTTCTCTGGAGTATTCTTCTGTGGGATTATTGATGGTTTGTGGTTTCATGGGTGTATCTGGGGTCCTTAGGTTGGAGTTTTCCCTCTAATGCTTTATGTAGTGTTAGATTGTTAGATAGGTATTGTTTCAGTCTGACTTTGTCATGAAATATCTTGTTTACTCCATCTATGGTGATTGATAATCTTCCTGGGTATAGTATTCTAGGTTCATAGTCATGCTCTTTTACTGGGTGTATAACTTCTGACCAAGCCCTTCGTTGTTTCCATTGAATAGTCAGGTGTTATTCTGATGGGTCTGCCTTTTTAAGTAAGTGGGCCCTTTTCTTTTGCAGCTCTTAAAATTTTTCCTTTGCTCTGTGTGTTTTGTGACTTGATTATTATGTGGCACATTGACTTTTTTGGGGGGGAGTTATATCTATTTGGAGTTCTGTAAGCTTCTTGTATCTTTACAGGCATTTCCTTCTTTAAGTTAGGAAAGTTTTCTTCTATGATTTTACTGAATACATTATTTGTGCCTTTGAGCTGGTATTCTTCTCCTTCTTCTATTCCTATTATTCTCACGTTAGGTGTTTTCATGGTGTTCCAGATTTCTTGAACATTTTATGTTATGGCTTTTTTGGTTTTAGTATTATCTTTGACTGATATATCTATTTCAGCTACTGAGTCTTCTACTTCAGAGATTCTCTTTTCCATCGTTTGGATTCTGTTGGTTATGCTTGTATCTGTCGTTCCAGCTCTTTACTTCAGGTTTTCTATTTCCATCTTTGCCTCATTTTGTGCCTTTTTTAATTGCTTCTATTTCAGTTTTTATTTCCTGGCATGTTTCTTTCATTTTTTGGTTTACATTTTCTTGGTTTTCTTTCAAGGATTTGTTCATCTCATCTAGTTTTCTGTGTTGCTTCCTTCTGCTTCCTCTTCATCGCTCTGTTCACGTCTTGTAGTTGTAGAACCACAACTTTCTTCTGGAGTTGCCTTGTTTTTCTTTTTATTATTATATGTATTTTTGCACTGGCGTCTGCCCATGGTTTCCGTGGTTCATGATTAGGTGGCTCCTAGTCATTGTGGCAAGAGGGCTTGTGTGTCTTCTCTCTCCTCTGAGCAAGCAGTCTGCTCGATCTCTGACTCTGCCTTGGACAGGGGTCTGAATTTCAAGTCGTCAGTCCTTCTTTGATGACACAGTTGGCCCTGGAGGTGGGGCCAGCCTTGCAATGTCCCCTCTTTTAGGTGTGGCTGGAGGAGCCCCTCACAGCCAAACCCTAGTCCTGTCTGCTAAGGAGTGTCTGGGGTCAAGCACCACAGACCATCCTGGTCCCAGAACACAACTTTCCCCAAGGAGATTCAGGCGCCAGGGCCTGCTGACCTCACTTCACTTCTGGGTGGAGTCTGAGTCTGGATTTCAAAGTCCTCAGTCCTTTTCTGCTGATGCAGTTGGAGGCTGGGTGGCCGTGCAAGGTCCCCTGTTTTAGGAGCAGCTGGAGGAGCCCCTTACAACCAACTTTAGTCCTGTCTGCTAAGGAGTGTCTGGGGACAAGCACCACAGACTGATCCTTGTCCCGGAACCTTTCTTAAATTTCTTATATGGCATCTTACAGTGTGTCCCTTCCTCAAAACACAAGGAAAGGAAGCTCAACTTCTTCAAGCAGGCCAGCATTAAAGAGTCACGTGCTACTATAAAACATGCAGGAAGCCTACCAGAGCTAATTGTATTGAGACAGAAATGTATGTGTACCATGCTTGGCACACTCACCATCTATACATTTAACTGTTGTCCTTTCATGCACTACTACTCACTAATATACATGCAGTGCAATGCACCAAGGTTAAAACTTGTTTGCTCTGTGTATATTGAGAAATGAATTCCAGGAAGGCACAATAGTATATATAAGGCCTGAAAACATACTAACTATAAGTTTTTTAATTATGTGAAGGATAACCAAATTAATAAAAATTATTAGAACCAAGTTAATAAGCTCAGGAAAAAAGTAAGCAAATGAGTGATAGCATGTGGAATTAGAAAAAATAAGACAGGAAGAACAGTGAATGGTCTATGTTCTGTAACTATCTCATAGGAAAACATAGAAGACAATTAAGATCTGAGCAAGCAGAGGTGAAAGGCAGTAGACTGAATTTGGACTCTCTTAGCACTCTTGCTACTAAATCTATGATACTGATGCAATAATGAGGAAGAAAATCAAACACAACTCCTTTTTAATTTAGTTGTGGCTGAAGTGATTGCCATGAGTATTGGATGTGGGTATATGACAGAACAGAAAAAGATGCTGCAGAGAACAGAAAATGACCCTGTGGGTTTATGTGGTAACAGCCCCACCCCCACACTATTTTATCAGCTGACTCTTGATAGGCGAGCAGAGGTGATAGAAGATGGAGTTGTGCACCCATATTACCACTCCCCTTTTCTCAGTTGCACTGCTTACAACAGGAAAGCAAGAGGGGGACTTTTCTGGTGCCCTAAGTAAGTAGGCCAGTTTATAGTAAACCCAACACCCTGGGAAATCATTAGACTCTATTCCTTCTGTCACTTGCAATCCTGAGCATTCACCAGGGAAAAAGAACTTCAAAACAGCATTTCACACAAATCACAGAAACCATTAATTAACGTTTATATAACTTATAACCTCAGTCATCTCTAGCCTAAGAAAACCCTATCTGCTAACAGATTTTTCCATAATTCCAAGATTTCCTTCAATAGTACTTACATTTTCTTGAAAAAGTTCAGGATGCATACCTCGAACAAAATGCAAAGCAAACATCAACTGGTCAGCCTGCAAAAAAGAACAGGGTTACACTTTGCCATTTCTTAAAATTTGTCTTTAAATTTTAGATGATATGGTTCTGTATTGTCTTTTTTCACCAGTAATAACAAATGACTTCAGGTTCTACCCACATAAACCAAATACTCAAATTATCTCTTGATTGAGAGAATATATGTAAATATAATATTAATAAGATGATAAACATATTACTTTGATGCCTATATGCCCTTATGATGAACATATATCTATACACATACAACTCATAGCATTACTATATTTGTCTAGTCATTTTTTTCCTTTGCAATAAGAAAGAACACTGCAGTCTCATGCTATAGAAAATCAAGAAGCCTTCTGCCATTCTACAAGCCTGTGATTAACCACTGGGATCTGCAAGCTAAGGCTAAAAATTACTAAGAAAATGTGACTCCACACTGGCTGGAAGTGTGTGGTCAGTAACAGCAAAGCACTTAATCTCCTCCTTGCTTTCTGGAATCATTCAGATGTCATTCTGATTATAGAGGAAAATGTGGAATTACAGTGTCACACATTCCAATCCAAGGCTGATACATGCTCTAAGCCTGGACATCAACACTTCTCTTCCATCATTTTCAAAGGTGTAAATGCAGAAGAAATCATTGTTTGATGTCCTTCTGGTGGTGTAGTTGTAATAATGAATTTCTAAGGCACAATATTTAACAAGAATGTCATAAGAAAAAAAACAATGATTCAGGAATAAAACAAACCTCACAATATATTACGGGAGAGGGAAAGAGGATAAACATAGCACATAAACACATCATTCCCAATCAAGTTCAAGGAAGATTACAGATTAATAAAGCAAACTAAGGATTTTTCAAACCCTTGTTTTTGTTTTTTTAAATATGTCATCATCCACAATTGAGGAAATATTTTAGATTCCTAAAATTTCTCATTGGCTTTTCTTATCAGGTCAGAAATTTTTATTATTTTAGTTCAGTGTTAATTTATCTCAATGTTTAGGTTCTGTTAGAATTTATTCCAATATATAAAAAAGCCAATAAATTCCCTACTGGCTGAAAAAAATGAAGATAAACAAAAGGACACTGGGTGTCTGCCACATCCCATTCAATTACATGCAACACTTCAGGAAATCCCCAGAGGAGCCCATTGGATTAGGGTTAGCATGGTGTGAGCCTTTACAGAACAAGTTCATGTTTGTAAAGAGTGTTTCACTGGCTGGAAGAAATCTCCAGCATCAGGTAGAATGCTTTTGAATTGCAACTTCAACATACTCTATCCAAGTAAAGAGAAGTTAACTCTAAATATCAGTCTCTTGCTCCATATAATGGAACCTTCGTATTGCAGGCCTTAAGTACACATAAGGTTCTTACCTACCACATCTATCAGGTAATAACACTCTGACATAATGGCAGATTGATGAAAAACTGCATGATATCGAAAGGGAATCATCCATCAAAACTACTTTTTCAATTGTATAATTCTCAAGAGACATTAAAAACTAGAAGTTACCAAATCTAAGTCTGTTCTACAGTAGTTAGTCCTTTCAAATCTGTTTACTGAGAAGCAACAGGAGTTGAGAAAGCACAGAACCCAAGTCCTTGCTTTGGTCTAAAGCTAACTGATGCATTTTAATTGGTGATTCTCTTCACATCTATGAAGTGAGGAAAAGATGGTAGAAGGGATGCAACATGGAAAGTTCCAGAATCGTCTAAATAGAAGAAAATTGTCTAAGTTATCAAGACTCACTTCAATAGGCACAGATTATGAAGTTTCTATACACTCACCAAGAGAACAACTTTGTTTTTAATAGAAAAGTATCAGTCATTAGTTTACAATGAGATGTTAATAATATTTTATTTAAAAACAGTACCAATCTTAATTTTACTAAAATGAACAAATTCATTTAGAAAGGAAGGCAAGATAAACTACACAGAAAATATAAAAAGAAAAAAAAATTCTTTCTCCCCCACTGTTCTTTCTACATCTGAGATCTTTGAGATCAATACTCCTCAAGTAAGAGGTAACGTAGGAACATACCCTCCCACATCTCCCTTCAATGTTCCTCCATGATTTTCCCCTCCAAAGCTCCCAAATGCTCCATGCTGAGGTCCCCAAGTGCTCCACCTAAAGGTCCCCTAAGTGCTCCATGCAGAGGTTCCCTGAGTGCTCCATCCAGAGGTAACCTGAGTGCTCCATGCAGAGGTCCCCTGAATGCTCCATTCAGAGGTTCCCTGAGTGCTCCATCCAGAGGTCCCCTGAGTGCTCCATGCAGAGATCCCCCGAGTGCTCCATCCAGAGGTCCCCCGAGTGCTCCATCCAGAGGTCCCCTGAGTGCTCCATCCAGAGGTCCCGAGTGCTCCATGCAGAGGTCCCCCGAGTGCTCCATGCAGAGATCCCCCGAGTGCTCCATCCAGAGGTCCTCCGAGTGCTCCATGCAGAGGTTCCCCCAAGTGCTCCATCCAGAGGTCCCGAGTGCTCCATGCAGAGGTCCCCCGAGTGCTCCATCCAGAGGTCCCGAGTGCTCCATGCAGAGGTCCCTTGAGTGCTCCATCCAGAGGTCTCCCGAGTGCTCCATGCAGAGGTCCCCAGAGTGCTGCATCCAGAGGTCCCAAGTGCTCCATTTAGAGGTCCCCTGAGTGCTCCATCTAGAGGTCCCCCAAGTGCTCCATCCAGAGGTCCTGAGTGCTCCATTTAGAGGTCCCCTGAGTGCTCCATGCAGAGGTTCCCTGAGTGCTCCATCCAGAGGTCCCGAGTGCTCCATGCAGAGGTCCCCAGAGTGCTGCATGCAGAGGTCCCCCAAGTGCTCCATCCAGAGGTCCCGAGTGCTCCATGCAGAGGTCCCCCTAGAGCTCTCTAATGCTCCCTCTTGAGCCTCCCAATTTCCTCCCAGAGCTCACCCAAGAGTTTTCCCTCACAGACTCTTCTATGCTCCTCCCACAGCCTCCAGACCTCTTCTTCCCAGTGGTCTTTGCACAGCTCCCCCAAATCTCCTCCCAGAGCTTCTCAATGCTCCCCCCAGAACTTCCTCTAAAGTCCTCATGCTCCCTAATGCTCCTCTGGAATGCTTCCCCGGGGTGCTCTCCAAGTGCTCCTCCCAGCACCCCTCCAGTCTTCTTGTTCCTGAGTGCCCCTGAATGCTATTCCCCAGCCCTCTTTCCCACATTCTCTCATCATAGCGGAAACCTACACACACTGTTTATGTTTGTTTGTTTGTCTTTTATCCAAAAAGATCTATATGGTAAATACTAAAAGCATATGTTATTTTCATGCAGTTTTACTAATATGATAAGTTTGGGAAACCAAATATGTAATTTATATATTTCACTAAGTAAGTAATAAAATAAGTGTCGTGACCTGAAGAAAGTGAAATGGCACAGTTAGTCACTTAAGCAACAATGGCTAGGCAGCTTTCTCTACTAGGCTCAGTTTTAGTAAAAGACCACATTGTCTGCTACAAAACAGATCAATTGTTTTCTGTTCTAAGTCAACTTGCATTCAGTTTGATGTGACCTGAATACTCATCCGTCTTTGTTTGGAGTCCACTGTGGCCACACTATTGGCACCTACATGACAGCAGAGCTGCATGAGTGACACTCTGGCTGGCAGATGAATGTCATACTGACTGCTACAAACCCAAAAGGCTTTCTTTCACAAGGATATGAAACCACATGTACCTTCATTAACACTACAATCTAAATTCTGAGGAATCTGTCTCATAGCTTATGATAAGTGTACTTTCTCAACTTTCATCATCACTCCACAGTAATAGAAATAAATTTTACAAAACAGACATTTTATTTATTAACAATATTTGAGAAAGTGTGGCTCACAGTGACATTTTTAGGACTTGCCAATTGTTCACAATAGACAAATATTATTGCCTCGAAGTAAGCAAAAAGAGAGTCTAAGTGCACACACACTAAAGGATTAACATCAGGCTTCTCAGCCTCTCTTCTACACTGACCAAAGGCTGCTGAGCACAACCAGAAACTACTTCAAAGGAGAAAATGACTTCAAAGAAACAAGCATCCATAGACTCAACTGAAACATTAAATTATCTTGGTGCAAATACTGACTTGACCCTTTGCCAATTACATAATAAAATATATGACATGGGCATTAACAGCAAAGAGCCTGAATTATTACAAATAAGAATATATAAACTGAAAGTAATGATAAAAGTGAAGTTATTAAGGTGAATGCTTACATTTTAACTTGAAAATTTCAAACATGTATCTTCATTCCACCCACCTCCCACTCCCTCCCACCAGTTCCTCTCAGCCACTCTACAACACAGAACCATCCCAACTTCATGTTCTCTGCTATGTATGTGTGTCTCTCCCAAGTTGATAAGCATGCAAAAAAAAAAAAAAAAAAAAAAAAAAAAAAAAAAAAAAAAAAAAAAAAAAAAAAAAAAAAAAAAAAAAAAAAAAAAAAAAAAGAAGAAGAAGAAGAAAGAGAGAAAAGATGCTTTCAACTACTGGTGGGTAAGAGTATCAACTAGTTCAAGCATAAATAAGCAAAATTCTCCACAAGAATATAATATTCAACAATATTTAGAAAGTATAACCTTTAGACAGGCAAATATACTTCTATGCAGAAATCTACTGAGTCAAAATACTTACTTAAATCTGCAAACAAAGATGAAGGTAGTATATACAGTCAGTCATTTATAACAGTCAAAAATGCAAACAAACCCTACTGCCATGGAACAAGAAGGACAGTCTGAACATCCAGGTACGAAAGTGTAAAACCTAAAGTGCTTCCAGCCCAAACCTTTGAGACATGACAGAAACATAGAGTAGAAAATTTCACACACGCCCTTATGTATTAAGTCAAAATCAAAGCACAGACCCAATAAAAAGACTGTGTAAAAATTTCTTTCAGACCACAGGTAATTTTTGAATATGAAAAAAAAACAAATTTTGTACTCAACCTTAGGTAAATATTTTATTGTTTGTATGAAAATATTCCCAAAGCCAAAATTATCTAAATTAAACACTATAACATTTTGGAAAGGGGTCACTCAAGTCCATGTGACAGTATCATGGATCACACAACTATGAAAATGAATGAGGTTCGGTATTTATAGTCATAGAAAGATCCTAGAGACCAACTGCAAAGCCAGGGAATTACAGGAGAAAATAAAGGAAAGGAAAGTCTTTATTTCTAGGTATTTAAATACAAGGATATAAGAAAAAAAGCAGACTATGAGGCACAAGTTTTAGTTTAATGAATCAAGAAGAATTGGAGAATGTGTCTTCAATGCTTTTGTTGTTGTTGTTGTTATAGTTCTACAGAGTCTTTAAAATCTTGTGAAAATATTTCCAAGTTTTAATCATGTAATAAAATTTGGGGTATCAGAGGAGATAATACGTTATACAAGTGCCAGGGATCACATGCTCTGTAACTGATAGACTACGCCCCTATAAAAGCCATCCTTCAATTTAGGATAACAACATCTAGGACAACAAGGCTTTGCAGTATCTGCTCACATAGCACAGTCTTCCACAACTTAAAATGTAGGCTGCCTAAAGAGAGATTTCAGAACCTTAGTGAACCATAAGCCCTGTGAAAGGAAAATGTAGTTCCCACTGAAAGAGGAATTCTGCACAAATGTCCACTCTAAGAGCACAGTCCTACAAAGGTGCACGGTGGGTCTGCTCTGCCTCAACTAACACAATGCAGTTTTCAGGGTTTCCTGAATCTACATGCTGAACTGTGCTAACTACTCAGAATTGGGTACCTGACTTTGTGGGAGCTCTTTGTGGCCTGAGCTGACCCCAAGAACTAGTTCTAAAAGCCTGAATTTGGTTTTCTTCGGTCAAAAGTCTCTTAAGTTTCAGGAGTCTCTCATTGCACTGTCTGGATCCTTTCTAAGAGGAAGATATCTTCAGAAAGTTATACTTTATAACTCAAAAGCCAGCAGCTCTTTGCCCTGTGACTCCAGTAATGAGTAACAACTGCATCCCACAGGGTAGGTATAGAGGCTTGAATGAAAATGCCCCACAGGCTGCTATGGTTGAAAATTTGGTCCCCTAGTAGGGAGAACTGTTTATAAGGTGTGGTCTTGTTGGAGGTTTGTCACTTTAGATGGGCTTTGAGGTTTTATACCATTCTCAGTTCTCTCTGCCCACTGCTTGTGGATCAGATGGGAGCTCTCAGCTCCAGCTCCAGTGCCATGGCTGCCCGCCTGCCTGCTGCCACGCTCCCCACCATGATGGTTATGGACGCTCACACTCTGAAAATGCTTTCTTTAACAAGTTGCCTTGGTCCTGCTGTCTCTTTACAAAATTAAAAAAGTCACTGAGACACCAGGGGCCAGTAAGCAATGCCTAGATACACTTGATTTTCACAAATGAGGGAAAGAGGAGAGCATGTTAATAGCATCTGACAGAGGCCAGGGATGGTGAACACCTCACAGGCACAAAAGAGCCAGAACCAACAGACATGTCTCTAGATAACACTAGACCTAAGGATGAGGAGCCTGGGCTGGGTAATGACACATTACACATGGCTAACCTCTTTTATAGTGTCCAGCCTAGTGCCTGTCTTCACCTTGCCCACTACATTTTGGTATGTGGTAAGAAATTACAGTTTGTGATGAACTGTATTCTAGAAAAAAATCAGAACTGCCCATTTCAATGCCTTTTGAGTAAGAAGCAGCTATAGAACTGTCACTGTTCTATAAGACAGGGGAGTGTCTGACATCCTCACCTTAAACAGGCATCGGCATATATACTCATACACCATGTGCTTCAAAGAGCTGACAAGACACTGAATTCTCTCTTCTGTATTTTCTGAGTCCTGTAGATTAAAATTTGAAAGTCCATTAAGAAATTTAGAAATATTTACAGATATTTTATAGTTGAATCACTTTTAAAAATTATTTTCCAAACTCAAAGCTGGTTCAGAAATAAATATCTTTGCCCACAAACCCTGAGAAATTAAAATAAATAAGTGCATTATGCTTATACACTAATGCAGTATTTCATAGTTTGCATTCCCTTAAGTGTATAAAATCCACAATATTTTATAATATGCTTTTCCTTAAATGTGTAAAATCAAAACTTTTGATAAATGTAAACTGCAATCAATTTCCAATAGGAAATAATGAAATTCCCAAAGTACTAGATCAATTGCTAAACACCACTCTGAGACAAGTAGCATTAAAAACACAACCTATTTTAACATGAGGTAAGGCTATGTAAGCCACTTGAATTTTATTCACCAGTCTGGCTCAGGGTTGCTCTGTTTCTCATCTCAATATGGTAATAGAAGCAAACATGCCAAGTAGGATAAACATTAACATTAACTTTGAAAGTGGTACAATAAAAATTCTACACCTCCAGAGTTTAGACTGTCTTAGGGATTCTGCTCTACATAATTATCATAGTGTTATTATATTACTTATTGTTATTTCCACTGATTTAGAAAAACCAGGAACAACAAGATGAGTGGGTATAGGAGTTTGCTCTGAACTTTCCACATAGTGGAAGGATAGAACAACTTCTGAGTGTAATCTACAAATGCAAATGCACACACATGAACATATAAACACATGCACACATACAAATGCACATATATACTCTAAGTAAACAAGTGTTAATTAAATAAAGAAAAAGGACGGATTGGATAAAAGTAGGAAGAGACAGTAGCAGAGGGCTCCTTTATTTCCCCTAAGCACAATAAAAGTTCTACATATCACTTTGGAAGTCATTTAAAGAATACATGTCTACAAGTTCAACTCTGGCATTAAATTAGACTAAACAGTTTATATTTTTGTGTTTGTAACTAAAGGAAAAAGTAAAATAATGTTAATGGTTGAGAAAAATGTAGCGAGGTTTACAGTGAAATCTGTGAAAGTAGTACAAAATGTTATGCAATGTTTACTAGTGAACTCACATGTGAAATGAAGAACTAATCATTAAAAAGGACTTTATTCCAAAACGCTTGTAAGCTAGAGATTTTACTCTACATTTATAAAATTATATAGAAATAAATTCAAATGTCCATATAAGTACAAACATGTACATACACATATTGTCTAACACAGAACTATTGTTTCTGAGAAGTATATATATTTACTTTATTATAAAAATGTTTTACTAACACAGTATGATAAACACCCAGTTTAATTGCATACGGAATAGTTTTCAATGTTTACATATCTGTCAGAACTAAGAACATGGTTATAACATTTTCTTTCTTCTTGAAATCTAGTGCTTGTCTAAAGGAAACTAAATACTCTAGTGAGATAGAGCCCTAAAACAAGAAAAGAAGAATTTTCAGAATCTAAGAGGCTGAAAAGAATGTGCGCGGAAGCAAAGGCAGATGTTACATGCTTTATTGACTAGCACATAGCCTGCCAATAGAGACATTGGCAGATGCACACAGACTAAAGTTCACACACACACACACACACACACACACACACACAAAGGTAAACATTACACAAAGATAGTTACCTCTGATCCACTGACACAAAAATGGCATATTGCAAGAAATTGTTCCTTAACCAAGCACAGCACCACTTACTTCCAGTCTCCTGGATATTCACTGTCTACTATCTTTCTGGGCCACTTTGGATAGCTTCATTAGAGTTATGTTACATATGTTATATAAACTTTAAATGCCTCTATACCCTTCAGTTGTAAAATGTTTCTTTTTCACCATGACAGAGCTGCTGCTGGCAAAACGTTTCCCCAAAGTACAAGCTCTTTATTAGATAAAATGTTACTTTAAATTTGAATATATGAACAATATCAAAAATATGTCAATATGAGAGGTATCAGGAAAAATAGAATTATTATTTATAATCAAATAAAAAAACTATAAAGCATTTCTTGGTGTAAATACTAAGCACTCAACACTAGGAAAGATTCTGTTTCAAAACAAAACAAAACAAATGCAAAAACCATAATTTTGATGGTATTAATTTTATAAAATTATTTTTTAATTTTAATTGTTTTTTTAAATTAAGCAAAAAGGCAGAAAATAAACTCAAAATAGTTATCACACATTTAAAAAGTTCTTAACATGTAAAGAAGTCTGAAAATATTAATAGCATAAGAGAAGAATGGAAGACATAAAAAAGTGTGTGAGCAAGAGAGAAGCACAAACATCAAACACTCATGGTCTCACAGGTGACCAGCTCAGTATCCACAGTCCACAGTAGCACAAGGATGAAAAGAATGCAGCTGTTGTTGGCTACAATACAGACTGAAAGGCTTCATGGAAACAGTTAATCTATCAACATATCTGAAGGATATGTAGCCTGTATTTATCAAAGAGCTTGTTAATGTACATTTTCTCCTCAGTTACCCAACTGTAAAAACTTAAGAAAAAATTACAGATACAAGTTAAGGTGAGGTACTTATACTTGTTAACAGCTGTTTTTAACTACAAAACACCAATTCTTGAATAATCCCATCACCAAGAGGTGGTGTCTACTTGCTCATTTTTAATCTGAACAGACTTAAATTTAGTTGTTTTGGTCAATACAGGTCTTCAAAAATGGTAGCACCCTACGGCTGGGTCACAAAATGTGATTCCATCTGGGGAAATCTCACTGAATAAAGAACAGCCACTGGGGAACCATCGGGAAAAGGAGCTAGGCCCTCCAAGGGTAGGCGACTGTCCATTGGCATGGGCAGTATGTGGCACCTCGAAGGATGGGATCAGACTGTGTTCCTGTGTGTGGGCTGGCACCTTGGAGCCCATTCCTTGCAGAGGAGTGCCTAACCCATTCTTGATATTGGGATGAGGAAATCAGACCTGCCTGGAGTAGATGCACCAGGCTGACCTGACCCACATTGGGACTTCTTGCCCTTTTGGGGAAAGAGATGGGGAGATGGGGTTGGGAGAGACTGGAGGCTGACTGGGAGGAATTGGGAGAAGGGAAGGGAGGGTGAGCAGGGGAATACATGTTAAAAAAATACTTTTTTAAAAAATAAAGAAAAAAAGAAAAAAATGTTATTTGGTGGCCCAAGGTATCATGTAGGAAGGTTATCTACTCTGTGCTGTGAGGAAGTCAATCTTGCTACAGTGGTTCTGAAAAGAGGAAACTACTACTCATCAAGTCTTCTCTCTTGGTACCCAACAGAAACCTGAAGAATCTGCACCTGAGCCACACCCTCAGGTCTCAGTTGAGCTCCCAGACACAGGGAACACATCCCTGCTGCATAATAACCAAATCCCTCCTTAAATAGACAGTTGGGGTCCCCAAGGAGAACCAACCTGCTAAGGCAGTGTACTGTTTTGCCTCCCTTATAATTTGCCTATATTACAGTCTCAAATGACAAAGATACAGCTCAGGTGATATGACTAGGTAGACAATTTACTATGTTTAAAAACAATGTGAATTAATGGAGTTTAAGGGAATCACTTATTATTAACTTTTCTAAGGACATGAACTTTTCCTTTGTTTCAAACATTACTATAATAGTGTGTCAAGAATATAAAAAAGAGTTAAAGAAATGGTCTCTTTTAAATGAGGTTTAAAACATGTGATTTTCTGAAATACATAGTAAAAGCTTTCTCAAAAAAGTACTAGTGTAAATTCAATATTTAAGTGGCCTCTTTAATCTACCTCTAGCATTCCCAACAACTTACCTGCTTGTTCTGCAGAGCTCGTTGGAAAAGTCGAAGAAATGAAGCCAAACTGAAACGGTACATGTTATTAATCTTGGACAAGTCAGAGATGATGAAGTACATCTTGCTGGCACTCTCAGCCAAAGGCAGGTAAGCGTCCCGCTCCTGTGGGTCATTAGTAGAGATAGAAGAGGGATCATCTTATACCAGTGCTTTACTGCCTTCTGAAGACCACTATACACAACATAGCCACAGATTCTCTATAAGTACACAACAAGTCAAGATGAAGAAGAGGTTCTGTAACTTAAGGTAATAGCACCTTTACTTATACAAAGCTGGGAACAAAATGTCTTCACTCACTCAGGGTATTATGAAAAAGCACATGGAGTGGGTATTGGAGGCAGGAGTCCAAAACTAGCACAGCAGCAGATCTGGTGTGTACTGAAGGACCATTTCCTGCTTCCTAGAGACAGTGGACTCTTGTGTCTCCCAGAGTGGAAAGCAAGCCAAGTCCCCTTTGCTCCTATACATAAGGTACAGTAACTCTCCTCCTGACCCAAGGAGACCTTCACTCCACAAAAGAGTCACCTCTTAATCCTATGTCATCAGAGATTAGGTGTCTACACACAAATTTAGGAGTGAGGTTTAAACATTCACATTATAGCAAGATATTTGAAATATTTTTCTAAACCTCACATGGTAGAATCACAAGTGGTTCATGGATTGGTCTTAGTCAAAACCAAGAGTATTTGGAGCAAGAAGAAAGAATAGAATAGTTAGCAAGTGGGATCAGGTGACTTAGGTGCTGAAAGAGCATTGTATACAAGGACACTTCAAACAAGGAGAACAGACCTAGAGCAGAGACAAGGAACGTGATTGTTACAGGTGTGCACTTTGTAAGAACAGGGGCTACCATTCAGACAGAAGAAGACATGGGAATTGTCAGGAGCCAATGTCATGAACTATCACAAGGCCATGATGATGCAAACACAGCTTATAGCAACTGATAATTCATGTGTCAATCCACCAGAGAAATCATTCTCTGATGGGGCACATTGTCAGGCGAGGCTTACAGGCCACTGACTCTCAAAACTAGTGCTTTCATCTGTAATTTCACTTGTGCAAGAACAGCTATATTTCCCCATTTGCCATGCATTTCTATGTAATGTGTACATCACGATCACATCTCAATCTTATGAGCACAAATACTTGTGGATGGTCAAGAAGTCAACTTCTTATTTAACTGTACAATTTTGATGAACAGAAACATACTAAAATATGCTTCATAATTAGACTTATTGCTCTATGTGGACTGTAGACAGTTAGAGGTCTTAGACATTGACAAGGCAAATTAGCCAAAGTATCTTTGAAATAGATTATAGGCCGAACTTACATATTTTTTTCATGAGCAAAATGGCAGATGTTTGTCCTTGTTGTAACAAAACCCTTCAGAAGAGTTATAGTGAACTAGAAGTGATAGTGCACGTGTCTGGCCTTGTTATATCTTAGTCCTTCAAGAAATCTACAGCACCTTCATTGTCCAAAGCTACCTCCACCAGTCCTGCCTTATCAAAACCTCCCATTCTGATTCAAAAAGCCAGTACTTTGTATGTATATCTGCATCAGTTTTTAATGCAAAATTTTAGGCTCAGTAGACTAAGTTTAGGTATTATTATTACTGGATATTATTAATCACTTAGAATAGCATATGTATTCTTTATATTTTCTTTAAATCTCTCATTGGTTTAGTTTCTTCCCTTGTACTCCTATAGCTATCTTTCTAAGAGATTAGCCAGAACTTCTTACAGCCTGAAGATGTGGTTAGTCACCAATTAAGCTCACCAAGTCTTTGCCAAGTGTGACTCTTATCAGAATGCTTGTCCCTGAGAGTTTGCTTTGTAATTTTTACTAACAAGGTGCTAATGAGTTTATATGTACATTCATATATATGTATGTAATGCATACTTGGGAATTTGTAATGGTAGAATAAAAATGAAGAAAAAAATAAAGATGAAGAAATAAGAATATGGAACAACAAAGAGCACAATAGGTAAGATAAAGTAATTTTGGCAGTGTGTATGAAATTATTATAAAAAATCTTTCATGTTTCCCTCACTCCTGGAAGTATTTGTCAGAGGACCCTGGATGGGGATGAGAGTGGGTACCTTGACCCTACAGAGAATCACAGGTTAAACGGCGACAAGGTTCTGAGTGCAGGTGGGTTCTTGTCCTTATCATCACAGTGCTGCAACTACAAATAATGACTTGTGGGTCCCACTTACAGCTCATTAGTGCTTGCTGCATAACAGAAGGTACAGCATGCCCAGTGATGTGGGAAACCTTGTGGTCAACACCCATCAAGCTTAGCTTTGCAATGGCCGGTGGGATGACTAGACTATACTTAGGATTTGATTTTTGGTCTTATTCGGGTTTCAATACAGCTCTCTTCCTAGCATACAAAGTAGTAATAGGTAAGAGTAAAATGTGAACAAGAGTGGGAAAGCAGAAATGGAAAAGTTATTGAGGGGAACAGAAACAACACAGGAATGTCTGCAAGCTTAAAGGTCAGGCTGCTGCCCGGAAATTCACAGTAATATTAACTCTGTTGTCTGAGTTTCTAGCAAAATTCAGTCACACTGTGCAGGAGAAAAATGATGTGGGGTTGGAAGTTTACTAAAGAAATCATTAGAGCAGAAGGATTCCAAGCGGTTTGAGAGACAGTGGTTCAGAACTTCACATTGACTGTGTCCTACTCTAAACAGGGAAGAAAAATGGTTTAAAAAGAAGTAGTGTATAACCTAATTAGTACATCTAACTTGTCTTAAGAAAAATTCTGCTGGGCATAGTTGCCTGTCCTTGTCATCCTAGCATTCAAGAGGCTGAAAGGGGAAGAACACTGCAAAATTCAAGCCAACTGGGCCCACATAAAGCTGGTTAGGACTTGTGAAAGCTATGTTGTCAACTTGGCTATACCTGGAATAAGCTACAATCCAGAAATGGAAGGCACACCTGTGAGAGACTTTCTGCTTGGTTTGAAGTGGATAAATCCACTTCTAGATCAGACATTTGAGGTAGGAAAACACACACCTTTGATCTGAATCTTAAGGCTGGAAAGACACACACTTTTAATCCAAATCTTGAGATGAGAAAAAATACTTTTAATATAGACCATATCTTCTGCTGGAAGCTATATAAGGACACAGAAGAAAGAAGCTATTGCTCTTTGTCTGCTTCCCCTCATCTTGCTAATACATCAATTCCTTCACTGGCATTAGAGCCTAGTTCTTTGGGATTCCAGCATACACAGAAGACCAATTGAAACACCCAGACTTGTGGGACTGAGCAACTACTAGATTCTTGACTTTCTGTTCATAGCTAGTCATTGTTGGATTAGATCTGACTGTATATGCTCTATCAAAATAACACAAATAATTAAAATTTATTGGAATGATTTACAGGTTCCAGTGACTGTTTGATTCTGTGACTCTAGAGATCCCTGACTATAGTCAAAGACCCTGTCTAAAATTATGAAAGAGAGGAAGAAATGAAGAAAGAGAGGTGGAGAGAGAAAAAGGGAGGGAAGAAGAAACCAAGACAGACAGAAAGACATCTAAGAACTGTGCCATAGTTTAGATGTCTAGATTTATAATCGTCCCTGAGAGTCTGCATGTTGACAGCTTTACCTAAAGCCCATTGTGTTAGCAGACAGAGAAGGAAATTTTAAGTAGTAGTTTTGGGGTCTCAGTTTATTGAGTGGAGTGTCTTCAAAGAGGACTGCCTGTCAGACCCTGATTCCTCCACTCACCCCCTTCTTCTCCTTGACTCTTTCACACATACAGGTAAGAGACAGAGAGTTTCACCAAATCTCCCTACCATGATGGGCTCCCAAAGCAATGAGTACCTAACTTTACGCAATAACACCCCAAACTGTGAGCCTAAGTGAACCTTTAATCACAAGGGGATTTCCCACAGGTGCTCACTATAGTATTAGAACACTGACTGACACAAATGGCAAAGATATTCTCTAACATGCCTTTTGAAAACATTCACTTTCTACTTCATCTTAAAGCACATCTCTACCATAAGTAACAACATGGAATATAATGCAGAAGCTACCAGGGTAGACAGAGCACCTGACTTTATTCAGTGTGACATCTGAACCGCCTCCCTAAAATAGGAATCACACCCCAGGCTCTGGTATTTTGAATGGCTTTCACATTTGACAAAATTGTTTTCCTGAAGAACTTAATGTACATGTTCTAGAAAATTAACAAATATTTAAGAAAAGCTGACATGAAATCATAGCATAGGAGATAATTACTTGATCAAGGAAAATCTGGAGTTTGTAAGATTCTTTAAGGGAGTCTTGAATAAGAGCACTGCTTGCTTTTGTCTGATTCAAAGATTCAATCAAATCCTTATTTTCTAAAATGTTGCCTTGAGATGTAGCAAGTGTCTGCAGAAGAAATTAAAAATAAAAAAGTGATTATATTATTAAGAAAATTAATGAGATGAAGCATATAACCATATTAACTATTAATGCAAAAAAATATTTTAAAAGAATATGGACATTACTTAGCCTTCCCATCAAACAAATGCATGCCTCATATTTATTAGTATAATAACCAAAATAGCTGTATATCCAGTCATAATTTCAAGCTAATTTTAATGCCACTTGAAATTTCAAGTATATAATGAATAATGAAACAATGCAATAAAAATAAATTATAAAGTCAGAACAATTTGTCTTAATTATAACTCCTTCAGAACTTTATTATGAGGGAGATTCTTGTTTCCTATTAGAATTGTGACTTTGGAAAAAATCACAAGCATTTTGAAAATACACCTTATGTGTATTTGATAAAGAAGGCAGCAATATGAAAACCACTGTGAAAGCTCATTACCTCTAATAGAGACTCCTCAAGTCTGGCTAGCTGTATTTTCTTATCTTCTTCCTGTTGCAACAATTTTGTTTTCTGTTCTTCTAGATCAGGCTTTTCATGCTGAATGGTTAAAGCTAAGAGCTTAAAAAAGAAAAACAAGAGAATTAATTTCAGCAATGAGTTTCAAAACAGAATAAAACTTCTGATCAGGCATTGGAAATGACTAAGTACAAGTACTGTGATAAATGTGACATCATTTGATTCTTTCTAATTAAGTACAAGATACTTACTTCTACCTGTACCTGACAAGAAACAGGAAATGGATGTTGAAAGCAGTCAAATATGTAAAAATATCAGTATTTGCTAAGTATGAAAAATTTTATTCTAAAGTTTGATTAAAATATAAAAACTATTAGCTACTGACAAACACTTACTTAAAATATAAGACGTATTAAAATACTATATTATCAGAACCAATGAGATGGCTTACTGGGTGAAGGCACCTGCCACCAAGTCTAATGATGTGAGTCTGATTCTTAGAATACATATGATGACATAACTTCAAGTTGTTCTATGACCCTAACATATACATCATGGACCATACGGACCATGCACACATACACACACACACAAGTATAATTCAAAATTTAAGTATATCATCAAACAGCATTGAAATATTTCACAGCTACTGTGGTTATTACAATTAAAAAGACAAACAGCAAACATATATTGCTAAAAAAGGCCCATAGAAATATCCAATACTTTGTATGCTAATTAAAACATAAAGCAATTTTTAAAAGAACTCAATGAAAATAAAAAATAGTACCAATATTTTTTCTAAAGACAGCCTTCCTATATTGTTGTTAGAGAAGTAAAACAGTACAGTCTTATTAGAAAAGTTTTCAAGGGGAACTATCTGTAACTTGCGCTCTTATCATAGGAAGACTGTTCTGTTCCTCATGCCAGTTATTAAAGTGAGCTTTCAGATCAAGGAAGCAATTTTGTCAATTAACTGTGAGTGATCATTCAAGTATCAATATGTAAAAATTAAAATACAAAGTATATAATTCATAAATACTCAGGAAGCCTTATGGAATAAGAAAAAATATTTTGAAGTAACAACTTTTAAATTTCAACAGCGTAAAATTTATACAAATGCACATGCTACTATAGAGAGAAAAAGAAGAATATAAATACTGTTGAAGAGTGAAAAGAAGGAGATGGCATTCAAAAGTCAACACACATTTCTTTTCAGAGGAAAAACTAAGAATATATAAATAAAAAAATATAAGCTTAAAAAAACTTTTTAAATCTCAAATATTAATTCCAAACTGTAACAAACCAGATACAAATAAATGAGGTCAAAGACATGTAGACACGTGAGATTAACATTGGTCAACACAAATTTGAATGAAGGTTTGCAAGGGAAAAGAGAAGAGAGAAATCATACTATCTTAATCTCAAAACTAACTAAAAAAACATTTTCAAAAAATACTTGCTCATGTTGTGGAATATTTGTTTATGCTATGAAGCATTTATTTAATGGTGCAAAGATGTATTGCATTCTTTTATGTTGAATTTGTTTAACTCTGTAAAGTTGTGTTACTTTGTTGCCTAAAACAACTGATGGTCTAATAAAGAGGATGGCAGGTGGAAAGAATAAATAAAAGGAGAAATCTAGGAGGAAAAGAAGAGCAAGAGAACAGGGGCGGGGGGAGGAATCCAGGAGCCAGCCACCCAGCCACCCAGCCACCCAGCCACCCAGCTACACAGCCACCCAGCCACCCAGCTACACAGCCACCCAGCCACCCAGCCACCCAGCCACCCAGCCACCCAGCTACACAGCCACCCAGCTACACAGCCACCCAGCCACCCAGCCAAACAGCCACCCAGCTACGCAGCTATACAGTCTCCCAGCTACACAACCACACAACCACCTAGCTACTCAGCTAGGCACAGAGTAAAAAGTAAAATTTACAGAAGTAAGAAAAGAGAAAAGGACAGAGGTCAAAGGTAAATAGGATAATTTAAGAAAAGAAAAGCTGTACCACAGTTTGTTAATCCATTCTTCAGTTGAGGGACATCTAGGTTGTTTCCAGGTTCTTGCTATTACAAATAATGCTGCTATGAACATAGTTGAGCTAATACCTTTGGAGTGTGAATGTGCCTCTTCAGGGTATACACCCAGAAGTGGTATTGCTGGGTCCTACATCTACACAATGGAATACTACTCAGAAGTAAGAAAAAATGATATCCTAAAATTCACAGGCAAATGGATAGATTTGGAGAATATCCTCCTGAGCGAGGTATCACAAACTCAGAGAGATAAGCAGGGGATGTACTCACTCACTAGTGGTCTCTAAACAAACAAACTAACAAACAAGAAAAAAAGCCAAACATGCCCAAGCGGTAAACCACAACCACTGAACAGACTGGGATCAGAAACACCCTGGACTGACCCTTCGAACCCCACTCCAACTATAGGAACACCAGACTCACTCTTGAGGGAGGGGGGACAAAACTGGATTTGCCAGGAGTGGAGACTGATCCAAGCATTATTGGGTCAGTGGGACCATAGGACTGTCTGCTTCCTGCCCAGGGAGGGGATGGGGAGTTGCAGAGAAGAAAAATGACCAGATGTGGTGGGAGGGGGAAGGGACCTTGAATAAGGATATACAGGGATGGAAAAAAAAATTCAGAGGGAAAGCTGAACACAAAGTAAATATATGTGTAGCAATCTTATTTGCATTACCACCCTTGATAAGCCATGCTTATGATTCTTATCCTCT
>PVIH01010444.1:0-11387 GCA_004025045.1 Sigmodon hispidus | reverse complement strand
GTTCCGCATTTTAAATTCATTTTACTGCTTTTTTGATAAATACAAAATAAAGAAGGAAAGAAAAAAAAAAAGAGAAAAACTGACAAGAAACTAGCCAAGCTAAGGCTTGGCATTTATAATTAAGAAAAAGCCTCCCTGTGGGATTTCCTTGGGAGCTGGGTTGTGGACCTCCAAAAGACCAAAGACCAAAAAAGTATAAAAACAAAACAACAAAAAACCCAACCAACTACAGGCTCAGGAATCAGAATCCCTTGCCTATATAAATACATCAAATAACTGCAGTTTTCAGCTCTCTTAATTGGAATTTTATTTTCATTTTTTTGAGATAGGGTCTCTCTGTGTAGCCCTGGCTGTCTTAGAACTCTTTGTAGACTAGGCTGACCTTGAACTCACAGAGATTCAAGGATTAAAGGCATATACTACCACTGCCCAGCCCTTAATTTGAATTTTAAAAACTGGTCTTATCTTTATGAATTATCTGAAAAATTTTATCAAATGTAACAGAAATAGACTATAAAATGAGTCATATTAAAGAAGCAGTAATATGAAGTTAGCATCCAAAGCACAAATCAAATAAAGGACCTGGATGTTTCACTTCAAGAATAATGCTCTTAACAAATTCATTCATAGCACACAGGGCTCTGTAAGTGTCCAGTGGCATGTCCTGCCCACACACCTGCCCTCGAAGTCCACTTCTGGTTGTGGTAAAGTTCACCTCTGTCACAATGGAAGCAGCATCCGGTGGGATAAAGGGATTCGGATTTCTTGTTGACAAGAAAAGGCGAAAATCTTCATTATAGTCAATGATTTTGTCACCTATTTGTACCACATACCGAGGTCCTATCAAAAATATACACACATAACAATTAGCTGGCTTGAATCTTTGCTATAATTCTATGTAAGGTTTTAAAAACTGTTTTCAAGCATTTGTACATAGAAATTTAAAAACAAACAGGCAAACAAACAAACAAAAACCTATATGGCAGTGAGTTTCCTTGACTTTGAAGGACAACCATGACAAATCCACTAACAGTAAAAACTACATTTTACAGAAAAACAGGCTTTGTGTTTAAATGCTTTAGCCATATAGAACACATGCTCTTTCCTTTGGGTATTTCACTAGATAGCATCAAACAGCATTTGTAGGCTCTTCCTCAGAGACAACAGGTTTCTAATATCATGCCAAAGACATCAAAATTGGACTGCTCAAGAAGCAGCTGAAAGCTCAGTTAACATTTACATAAGTCAAAGAACATTAAGATGATCCTGGGATACAGAAGTAACAGCAGCATACCTACTTATGTTGGGTATGGTTTAATACTAACTGTATGTCTCATATTCCAATTTTTTTCTAAAATAGTTACTTATAAATGTCAAATGTAGACAGTCAATCATGCACTATTCCCAATTTCTAAATTATTTAAAGGTATTTATTGTACAAGTACTTTAAATTTTAAGTAGTTAGAAAGATGTCCATTTCCACAAAATAAAAAGATGACATGGAGACAGGGGGAAAAATATTTGCAAACTATTTTAAAGAGAACATCCAAAATTTATAAAGAATTATAAATAAGTAACAGAAAAGCAAATAACCCAATTAAAAATAGAATAGGACCTGAATAACATTTCTCTAAAGCAGACATTAAAATGACAAAACAAAGACTGAAATATGCTCAGCATTACTAATAAATAGGCAAATACAAGTGGAAACTACTGTAGTGCCTCACCTCTGTGTGGATTTTACTATTAAAAAAAAGACAAGTCAGAAAAAAGAACCAGTTACTGAATTAGCACTTGTGTCCTATTACAAAAAGGCTTACAGATGTTCCTGAAGAAATTAAAGCTAGAACTCTATGATGGCCAGGAATCCCTCTCCTAGATTTCCTAGACACACCCACAAAAAAACCTACCATGTGATGGTTTGATTATGAAATGTCTAAAATGGCTCACATGTAAAAATGTTGATTATCAGCTGCTGGGCCTTAGGGAAGTAACTGAATCAAAAGTTCTGATATCATCAGTGGTTCATCCATGGAGGGTTCCTGACTTGGAAGCTTTAGTGGAAGACAGGAACTAGAAGGTGGAAACTAAAGGAATAGGTCACAGAGGGCATTCATGTTCTAAAGAAGTTATCATTTACTTGGGCATTACAAAAAGATGATCAGAATACACCATCTCAAAACACTGTTTGCCCCCCTAAATATTCACTACAGTGCTACTTATTATAGCCAAGATGGAAAAACACTGAAGAGTTCATCAGGAGAAAAACATAATAAAATCATAGTATATAAACATAATGGATTGCTACTTGCTATTATATGAATGAACCTAGAAGGCATTAAATGAGAAAATGAGCTAGACAAAACATGAAAATTATTGTGCAAACTCACCTATGGCGAGATATAAATAAAAACACACAAAATAGTAGAAATGTGATATGAGTAAGTTTGGAATGCCAATGTAGAATGTTCTAGAAGGCCAATGTAGACCATGAGAATTATAATAAATACAATTATAACATATTTGAAATTCTGAAGTTTAGTAGCTCTTGTAACATGAAAAGTATTAACCATGTAAAAGGATAGTATTAACCTGTCCTTTTGCTATCCATACCTTAAAATGTTATGCTATGAATCATATTTAAGCATTCACAATAAAATTTGCTTTAAAATGTATATAATTTTAAAAAGTACAGAGGTTTATCTGCCAATGCCACATAAACAGTAGTGCTATAGGTGATCTTTACTGTCAATTCAATTTAGAGACTTCATAGAAAACCTGTAACACAAACCTGAGTGACCAAGAAGAGGATTTCCAGAGAAGACAGATCATGAGGCCACCAATGGGATCAATGGTTTAGTTTTAAAATGTGGGGATAGACTACTCCAGGGTGGTAAAACTGGAAAGTACGATTATGGTAAAGGAATGGGTCATATGACTGCACTGTGAAATGTATTGGATTCTAGTTACTGCTCCCTACTTCCTGACCACATTACTGTCACTTCTCCCTGCTTTCTGACCACCATCAGAGTGGCTACCCTTGCTCTAGTATCCCTTCCAGGATACACTGCCTCACTATAAACCTGGGAAGAATGCAGCAACCAAGGCAGACTGAAGCCCCTAAAATCATGAGTCAGAACAAGTCTTTCACTCCTCAAAGTGACTTTTGCAGGTGTGTGTGTCCAGCAATGGGCACTGCCTTAGTACAACTAGTCTATGAAGCTATGGAGTGGCACTATGGCATCAGACCATCACACCTGAAAGACTCATAGATTTGCAAACAGTTCACAATGACAAAGATTCAAGATACTTAAAACAAACAAAAAGGACAGGATCAAAACAAAAAGACAAATTCAAAACTGACTTTCAGATATTATACTTGCAAGACTGAACAAACAAATGATTCTATAGTGGTAAAGAATGCCATCATACAACAAATATGACATAATTGATCTCAAAGAAAATTAAACCAACAGAGAGAAAAATTCACACAAATTTCAATTTGGTTATGGAAATTAACCAAATGTTATGCATATAGAATTATATGATATGGCAAAATCTGAAATGCTTCAGTATACGTTGTCACATAACCATTCCTAATAAGATTCAGTCTAAATCCAGAATGATGAGTCAAGAATGTAGCAGTAACTTCCAGGAACATGGGACAATCAAAGGCAACGACACCATCCTCTGAATAAACTCACAATTAAACAATTGGGAGTCTCAGGGTTGACTCAATGTCAGCTATACCCAGAGGAATCACAAGTTTATCTCTTATAGTGTCAGGGCATGGAAGGACCTCATGAGTATTTCCTAGAAGCCTTATGAGGTGTCCATGAAAGACATCTCCATAATGCCCTGCTCGCAAAAGTAGCCTATAAGCAGCATCTGGAACCAAAGTCTTCAGGAAAATTCTCACAGTTCTCAGAACTAGTGGCTAGCTTTGCTCAAACTGTTTGCCTATGACATGGGTATACTATACACCAGATACTTTCTTTTTTTTTTACCATAAGCTGAAAGTGCATGCTTATATAGCCATTCTGAATGAAAACTCCTGAGCCTCTAATGAGTATTCCCCAGGACAACAATTCATACACTGTCATACCTTACCAGGACAATAGATGATCACAGCATGAGCTTTGCCCTGCAAACTCCATACTGTATTGCTGGGAAAATTAAGCACATTTTTACATGGCTCCACTAGAAGGGAATCTTACAAGCTTGTGTCTGATTGTAAAAACTAGTACTTAAGAAACTCGAACATTTACCTTGAGCAACCAGATCTCGTCTCAACAGCGGATAAAGAACAGGCTCCACCCCATCCATCTCTTGAATAATAAGAGTTTTCCCAAAACGCACTGCCAGCTCAAGTGCTGTGATAAAGTTATTGTCCTATGGTAATAAAGAAAAACACATACTAATTCCTTATCTCAATACTTATAAAGGTCCTTATAAACAATGAATAGAGATACTAACAAAAACTATTCGAAATTTTTTTTTTTTTTTTTTTTTTTAGATTTATTTATTTATTATGTATACAGTATACAGACGAGCGTACCAGATGTCATTTTAGATGGTTGTGAGCCACCATGTGGTTGTTGCTAGGAATTGAACTCAGGACCTCTTGGAATAACAATCAGTGCTTTTAACCTCTGAGCCATCTTTCCAACCTATTCGAAATTTTTAAAGTCTATTATCTATAGCACTAACTGAAATTATTTACCATTGTTTTTCAGTTATATTTAGTAATAAATCATCTTAGCTAAACAAATTACCTCAAAATTTTCATAATTTAAGTAGATATATAAGAAAACTAAGGCTTTAAAAATTATTAACAAAAAATACAAATAACACCGGCTCTTTCTTCCCTATCAAATTCTAAGAGTCTAGTATAGTACAGTTAATTATAAAACTAATTTTGAGAGCAGAGTTCTAGGGCATTCTCATCCTGTTCACCTGGAAGCAAATGTGTAGCAATTGAACAGCAAGTCTTCATATCTGCCATAATACAAAAGTTCCCTATCACATTTCTACTACACTTACAAGTTACTACAAAAATAAAATTTCTACCTCTATCCGAAATAAATGGCCAAGTGCTCAAATGAACTGCTGCTCCAAGTTTAAAAAACAAGATGAAAATCTCTTGTAAATTTGTTTTTAAAAGGAAGGGTTAATTTTGTGAAAGAAATTGATTTTGTAATCAATCAAGAATTTTCTGTATATCAAAAGAATAATTTTAAACATTACTCCAGGCCCCCTTCATGGGAGAAAAACAAATGTAATATTTCATAAGTGAAAGCAGAGTAGAACAATATACTGCCCATGATTAGGTGAACAGCAGAGCATATGTACAACAGGAGCCCACAGGATTACCACAGGGTTAAAATTCTCCACTGATCAGTGGTACCAGAGGTGTCACAGTAGAAAAGCAGTGTGAATAGTTGTGCCTCTGGAGTAAGCCAATCTATTCTGCTTGCTAGCTGCTGTAAATACAGCACACTGGCAATGTGTAATCCTGATGCTTGAGTATCACCTGACTTACAGATTCACCATGCTGTATTTTATCAATAATTATATAACACATTCCTTCTACTTGTATCACCTGACTTACAGATTCACCATGCTGTAATTTATCAATAATTATACAACATATTCCTTCTACCTATTTAAAAAACAAAGCTAACTGTTAACTGAGCATGCCTGGAAGTGTCCTGGATTATCACATCCAGACATGCATTGCCTCATCCACAATGCCCTCCACTGCTGCTGGTTCCTGTCTATACACACCCTATTTACTGATACGGGAATGTCTTTCTGTATGCTATGAAATAAAGGAACTGTTTTGGCCCTCAGTGGGCATCATAGAAGTAGGCAGGGAAATCGGAGATTGGTAGGAGAAGGAGGGCAGAGTCAGGAAAGACATGATCCAGCTGACCAGGAAAAAATACGTAATGAAATAGGTGAGCCATGGGCCACATGACAGGTCAGATTAATGGAAATGGGTTGAATTAAGATGAAGGAGTTAGCTAGTAATATGCCTGAGCCATAGGCCAAGCAGCATGAAATTAATATAAGTGTCTGTGTGTATCTTTGGGACTTTGGAATTGCTGGTCCAGATAAGCAACAACAGGCAGGTCCAAACTAGGGCTAGTCTGGGCCAGAAACCTCTTGTTAAAATTTACTTATATTATTTATGGTTTTTTCTGTACCCATTCCTTGTTTAGATGAGTTAAATAACAATGTGCACTGCTCCTATCCCTGGTATAGTGTTCAGTACAATAACCTGCCTCATAGGCCTATGGCCTAGAGCCAAAGCTTGTACTATGCAGCCAGGTGTATGGTAGACTACAATGTCAGATTAGGGATTCATTCTGGAGAACTGCCCAAGAATGCATTTCTCAAGATGTATTCTAACTACTACATAATAAAGGACTATATATGATACATCACCTAATTTTTTCATTATTACCACATAGAAATGGAAACATAAAACATAAAGGAAATTTTCAAATACCTTAAGAATATCTAATAAAAACTAATCAAATGTTGATCATTACAAACTTGATTAAAACAACAATAATTTCCTTAGCAAGGCAAATTGACCAATGAGGTGTCATTGCCAAAACACTACAATTACAGCTTACTGGCCAAGTGTCATCTCTTACAGCATGTTAGAACAGGAAACGAAATACATATAAGACCAGAAAGCTTTTTTCCTCTCCACATTAAGCTTACATCTACAATTCCGTAACACCCTGCATTTGTTGTTTATCATGGCACAGGGTAGAGGTCTGTCTCCTTAACCTCTCTTATGAGGAGGAAAAGCTGTACCTATTCACTGTTAAAACTCCCAGGGATGACTCACTTGCACCAAAAACAATGTGTGTTTCCCTGTGGTAGAAACGACAGACTTGCAGCCAGGAGAAGCACCCTTTCTCTACCCTGGGTCCCCATGAGGCACACTGCAAGCAGCTCAGTCTGCATGTACAGACCAAGTATTCAGTGCTGGTTCATCTGCAGTCAGGACCTAAATTACAAGTAATGCATACCTGTTGGTTAATAACTTCCAAACGCGAATCTTTCAGATGTGTTTTTAGCCATTCTGTTGCCTGAGAAGACGGATCTATCAGAAATGGGCACACACGACTCTAGTGGGGGAAAAAAATCTTTTTAAATAATAGTGAATTTTTATTTAAAAAGAAATAAATCCCTAAAAATTGCAAATATTGCAAAACAAGCTCTTTTGTGTCTTTGTAGAACACAACTTTATCAAGCACAAAGTGGAAGAGACGGTGTGGTTTGTATCTGTACCAAAAGCCACTTAGATACATTACTAAGAACAAATAGTAAATAATTACATCTAACTGCAATTACTCTGCAAACTTCCTGAAAGGGAATAGGCTTTCCATCAAGGTGGAAAAAACTAGAACCTCATTTATACAGAGTGTTTCACACTGGCAAATTCAAAAGCACTGAAGCTTCCTTCCAACTGCACTGAGCAGATGAGAAGACTCAATGTATAAGCATAAAAGATATAGTACCTATTCTATGTTTTTATTTGTTCATTAATTTTATTTTATTTATGTGCATTGTTGTTTTGCCTCATGTATGCCTGGGTGAGGGTGTTAGGTCACCTGGACCTGAAGTTACAGACAGTTGTGAGCCACCATGTGGGTACCGGGAATTGAACCTGGGTCCTCTGGAAGGGCAGCCAGTGCTCTTAACAATTTAATCATCTCTCCAGTCCCCTCTATATGGTATTTTTAAATCACCATTATCTAGTAAATGTATTTAAACAATGAACCAATTTTTCTTAAGTTTTTCACTTGAAGAACTGTAGTGGAAATGCTTTCTGTATGATGTAAATAAAGTAACTGGTTTGGCCTATGTAGAGCACCGTAGAAGTGGGTGGAGAATCAGAGGACAGGCAGGTAGGAGAAGGGCAGAGTTAGTCGCCATCAGACCCCCAAGAAAAACAGACATGTAAGAAATTTAGGAGAGACACGGGCTGGGCCACGTGGCAAACAGATTAGTAAAAATGGGTTGATTTAAGATAAAAGAGCTAGCTAATAATGTGCATGAGACATAGGCCAAACAGTATTAAGTTAATATAAGCATCTGATCCACTTTGGGAGACAAAAGCCGCTGCAGGCCAGGTCCAAACTCCCAGGCCCAAATGGCCCAAAAAAACTTTTTACAACAAAAAACAACACAATTGCTATAGTGATAGAGAGCACACACTGAGACTTGAACTAGGTCTAGCAAGAACATCTTAGTAACTTCAGTGGCATGTCCGGGGAAGGGGATGGCAGGAACTCCATCCAACAACTTCCCAAACATCCTCCATTACCAACACTGTTCAGGAAGTGGAGACACTAAATGGATGCTGAATTTTGCAACAGGTGAAAAGTGGATTGCAGTTCTCCACAGACAGGGACCTCCTGGCAGCACACTTCCTCACACCCCTCACCGGTGATCCTCACCAGGCATCTGTGTCTCGAAGCCTCTCTCACTGCTGCACCATATGAATGTACAAGCCCTGGCAAATGACTTGGCTAGCAGATGACCTCTTCAGTGTTACTATGGGTTTGGATCTGGTTTTAAGCTAACATTCAGTAATAAAAATTTCATAGTTCAAGTAGATTTTGTCACACACTCAACATTATTACTTTTAAAATTGAAAGAGTTCTTACCCATGATTTCAAACTAATGATCTGATGCAGTCAGAGGGAGAAAAAAGAGGTGATAACAATTTTTAAATGTTTTATTTCAGCAAGGTAGGAGTAGCAAATCTAAACCAATTTGCAAGTTGATTCTTATTTTATATATACTTCTTCATAGACCTTTAGAAAAATTCTCTAAGGCACATTTTATCTCTGTTTTCCATGATAAAATGGAGCTAAAATTACACTTTGTACATCTAACAAATAAAAACAATGAGCTTCCCTTCCCTCACTCATTCACCTACCAGGCTAGTTAACAAGCACAGGAATACAAACGAGGTGTCCAGAAATGAGGACAAAGCATTTCCTTACCTTCAATGACTTCATGTCCAATTAAGAAGCAAAAATAAAAACTGCATGATCAGAAATTTCATCAGATACACTGATTCGTGACACTGGCATAGGAAAAGCCAAGTCAAATTAAGCCAAGAAAGATCATCTAGGTCAAGGAGCTAATAAGACAGTGGAAAAGAGTCTACAAAGACTGGAGCATTGGACCAACTCCAGTAGTCTGACAGAGTTGAATTTGGAAACTGTGGGCAAAGATTATGCATTTACTATGACAGATACAAAAAACAGTAAGTATTGCCTGATCAGAAAGAAATTTTGAATGCCATGCATGCTCATTACATTATGAGTAATGAAGATCTTCAGGTGCAGGTAATGATAGTCATGACATACACTAATGGAAACTTTGTGACTAGCAGATTAACATTAAGAACATCACTCCAAGAAAAGGAAACAAGTAACACAAAGGGGGAAGGTGGAGCCTAGCACAGTACAGTTCTCTAGGAACAAAACGAAACCCCACAAGTGAATGTGAGTAAACACGATGGTTCTGGAGATTTTCTGAGAAATTCATTTAGTAAGACTGGAGAAGAATTAACTGAAAACTTAAGGAGATAGTAACAAGTCAAAGGTCTATGCCTGTAATGACTGGGCTAAGATCATGCAACCTCCCAAAGAAAAGTAGAAGAAATGGGTCAGCATGGAGTGGACAAGAAAGGGTTTATAATGGAGAGCTGCCTGGCCTACCCTGTAGGGCATACTCAGGGTATCTGATAGGATCACATTCAGATAATGGTCACCTGTACCCACACAGAAATGCTAAAAAAAAAAAAAAAAAAGTGGCTAAACTGAATCCTTTTAGAAGATTAGCAGGCTGGGGAGTGGATAGAGACTGGAAACAAACAGAAATTGGTCAACATGAAGTCAGTAAATACCAATGTTACTGAAAAGCAGAGATAGACTATCTGTGATCAAATCCATCTACACTTAAGCAGAGGGAGCGGGCCTTTTGACATTGCCCTATATATATTACCATTGTGAAGTAAAGTCAGAAAGATCAAGGTCACCCTTAGCTATATAGCAAATTTATCTACACAGCAAGTTCCAGGCCACAAGAGATTTGAGTAGTTAATCCTTAGAGAATTCATTTTACAAACCTCACCTAGTACATTTATAAATGCTATTAAGCATGTGCTTCCCAATCACACATTTAACTACAACATATTTCAGATCTAACATATCTTAGATTTGGGATACAATGTTGACCATAGTGACAAATTCATCCTAATCAATTTTGCAAGTGATTTTTTTTGGTGGGTGAAGGTGCATTAGAAGTGTGCATAAGTATTCAAAAGAATCTGTCACTTTTAAATGAAATCAAATATAAACTTATTATTGAAATTAATTTTTAATATAGACAAGTTCTCATATTGATTAAAACCCCAATTCTGAAGACAAAGTTGTCTTTTCAGTTATTTTATATATATGTGTGTGTATATATATATATATATATATATATATATATATATTCTCTTGTTCATCTCATAAACATGTTTTCTAAAGCCTTACCAGCACCCATTCTTAGGAAAGAATTCTCAAACCATCATAGCTCTTGGGGAAAACTGTTGATGGTTTGTTTTCCTTTGAGTTTTGGAGGTATCATCTCACTATGTATATGTAACCTACAATGACCTTCAACTCCTCAAACTCCTCCTGCTTTAGCTGCTCAGGCTAGGATAGCTTACATGTGCAACTGTGCCAGACTTAGTAACATTTGATAACTGAAATGGGAAGAAGAAATATAAATCTAAAACTCTGAAGAGAGGATTAATAAGTATGACAACATGACAAATACACAGGGTGTAGAATGACAGAACAGTGCAGGGCAACACTCTTGATACAGCTGCAATTAAGGCTCCAATGTTTATTTTGGTGAAAGAAGAAAAAAATAAACTATTCAAAAAGCAAATTGAAAAACAGTAAAATCAAATTAAATTAAGAAAACCATTCGATTTTTAGTCAGTGACTTACTTCTTCCAGGCAACACGCCTGGACTAAAGTATGGATAGTTAATTAATAGGTCTAACAAAACAAAACAAATTAGAGGAATAAGTAGAACACAAATCAAGAATCATATAAAATATTTCATGTTGCCTAAAGAGAAACATTTAATGTACACATACACGCACACACACACACGCACGCACGCACACACGCACATACACACACACACGCGCGCGCACACACACACACACGCACATACACACACATGCACACACACACGCACACACGCACATACACACACATGCACACACACAAGCACACACGCACACACACGCACATACACGCACGCACACATGCACATACACACACACG